>JAOXNR010040882.1:0-20001 GCA_028571225.1 Parsonsia alboflavescens | reverse complement strand
TAATGGGACATTTTGGCATTTCAAAGACTTTAGATACTCTTAAGGAGCATTTTTATTGGCCTCATATGAAGAGAGATATAATTAAAGTGTGTGAATCCTGTATTATTTGCAAGAAAGCTAAGTCTATTATAAAACCACATGGTCTCTACATGCCATTACCTATTCCCCATGCACCTTGGGAGCATGTTTCTATGGATTTTGTACACGGCCTACTCAGGTCTAGGAGAGGTAAGGATTCAATCCTTGTGGTTGTTGATAGAATTTCCAAGATGGCACACTTTATTGCTTGTTCAAAGGTTGATGATGCACATAATGTTGCAAACTTGTTTTTTCAAAGAAGTGGTTAGATTGCGTGGAATTCCTAGAACTCTTGTTAGTGATAGGGATACCAAGTTCTTGAGTTATTTTTGGAAAGTGCTTTGGGTGTTATTGGGAACAAAATTGTTTTTTTCCACTACATGTCACCCTTAAAGGGATGGCCAAATGGAAGTAGTGAATAGAACTCTAGGAACATTGCTTAGAACCATAATAAAAAAGAACTTAAAAGCTTGGGAAGAATATTTAAATTTATTGAATTTGCTTATAATAGATGTGTGCATTCTTCTACTCACTACTCTCCCTTTGAAATGGTTTGTGGCACTAACCCTTTGACACCTCTAGACTTGATTCCTTTGCCCTTGACCAAAATACATAGTTTACATGGCAAAAGGAAGGCTGAAATGATAAGAAGCAGCATGCCAAAGCAAGGGAAAACATCCAAATGCAAACACTAAGATATGCAAACAAAGGAAGGAAGGAGATGAAATTCAATGTTGGTGATTGGGTTTGGATTCATTCGAGAAAGGAAAGATTTCCTCAATTTCGAAAGAGTAATCTTGAATTGAGAGGTGATGGACCATTCCAAATCATAGACAAGATCAATGACAATGCCTACAAAGTGGATCTCCAAGGTAAGTATAATGTAAGCTCCACATTCAATGTTAATGATCTTTCTCCTTTTGATGTAGATGAAGTTGATTCAAGGACGAATCCTTTCCAGGTGAGGGGGAATGATGGTGATCCATTGCCTATGATACCAGTTTTTCCTATCACAAGAGCTAGGGCAACCAAGTTACGGAAAGCATTAATCACATTTGTGCAAGGAAGAGAAGAAATGCTAGACTTAACAACAATTTTTTAGGAACAATCTTCAATGGTGGATGAACCAAGGAAGGAATGCAGCTTGTGTTTTGATAGAGGACATCAAGGAGGAGTGAACAATCAAGGAAACAAGCTTTGGGAAGCATTGGAAGTCAGGCTGGACAAGCAGGACAAAATTGGTGAAATTTGTCCAGAATTTTTAGATTTAATCCTTTGTTTTTTTTATAGCTTTGTAATCTTGACTTTAGTTTGACTTTTCCACTTATTGTTAGCTGCTTTATTTATGTTTTAAGCCAGCTAAAGGTGGAAAGTTAAATCCCTAATCCTAATTGGGGCTGAGCCTATAAATAGTCCATCATTTGTATTGCATAAAAAAACAATTAACTCCACAAACACTTTTCAACAAATTGAATGAATTCCTTATGGATTCAAGAGTGACTTGACCAAGAGTTCTACCTGAGGCTCTTCTAGGGTTCTTAATTAAACTTTAGGGTTCTCAATACTTGGCTAGGGTAATTAAGTTGAGTTGAAGGGACTCAATCTATTAGATCATATTGGAAGACATTATGGTCAATGGTTCTAGCTTGAATCTCTTACATGAAGTCTTTGGAAATCACAATTTGGTTTGGTTGAAATTTTGGATTTGATGAATGATGAATGCCCTCTAAATTTGTGATCTCATCACCATCTCACCTTCAGTAAGCTCATTAGAAGAAACATCATAGACAAAGAATACAAACTCATTAAACCAACAAAGAAACCAAAGTCTATCATTCAAGGCATATGACAATAAAGCATTAAATCCCATTAGGCTATGACCCCATAATGCATAATATATAGGTTCTCTAAATCTAGGATTCAAAGACATTAAGCTCAAGAAACAATCCCTTGATATAGCTTTTATACATGTAATCCATCAAAAGCATCAAACATATGTATAAAAGGAATAAGAAAATGCTCTTCACATATGTTAAAACTCATCAAATGATTAAGATAGACATCATAAGGCTATTCTAAAAATCGGGGATATGTCAATGAATTCCAAAATCTCTTCATATCTCTATCCATGGCACAAGACATAAACCATATCATCAAGTAGTTCCACCAAACATGCCAAATAGAGACTAAGCACATAGACTTCATCAATATAAAGTCTATCATCTTCACTAAAGATCAATTTCTCATCATTCTATTGATATGCCCCATCACAAGAATTCAACAAGTATGCTCCCATAATCACAGATTTCATTTTCACGTGTAGTCCTACAACATGCATTTTGAAATAGATATCTAAGGACTTAGGACTACCATAGGTACTCTCAAAGGAAATTTCATGACTCTCAAGATTCAACAAATCAAAGAATTCATCATGCTTAGAAGACTCAAGAACATGTATAGTAGCTCCTCTAGCAATATTATCATGAAATTCACAAGCTTCTTCACAAATTTCCTGCAAGCAATGCTTCTTAATAAGCTTATACTTCCTTCTCACTTTCACAATGCAATAGGTTTCAAATAAGATAATCAAGTAATTGGGATCAAGAAGGAATACACCCATGATAATACAAACATAGAAATTTGAATCAAGGATGGTAATATCAAATATCCACAATAATCTGTCATTCAAGGCAAACTTTAAAATTTCATTCATGTATCTCCTAAAGTCATGCTTGAACAAGTAATTCAAATTTAACAATCAAAAGAATGTAGCTCCAAGCTATTTCCAAAAAATTCAATGGTCAACAAGTTATATGTAGAATTCATAGGCATAAACCAAACAATTCCATCAACCAAAGAGTCATCATGCTTATAGAATTCCCTACACAAAGCTTGTCTAGAAACATTAAGCATATCATCATAGGCATAATCTTTTACAAATGATTTCTTCACAAACTCAAAATCCATAAAAGCTGTCAGTAGACTCAAAGAAGTACAAGATATGCTTTCTCTGAAAAAGAAATCATTATGCTTAAGGACTTCTACTATAGCACCTTGCTTATGTTCATCATAAGCATTTCCAAACTCATACTGAGCCTTAGAAAACAAACTTTCTTGTTCGAATTTCAACAATCTATCTCCAAGTGTAGAGATAAGAATGTACCACTTTAACATGCATTCATCTCCCTTGTTTCACTGTTCTCCTTCATCTTATTTATTCCTTCTAAAACCTGAAATTTTGGAACAAGATAACTAGATAATGAATGGTCAATCTTAAAAATGGAGTTAAAATCTTCTTTTCTCTTTATGAAAACCAATTCACTCTCAATCCCTCTTTCCTTTTCATGAAAGCTCACCTTTTGTTCACTCAAATCTTGCCTCTCAAAGACACTCATCTCTTTTCTCTATATAACATTCTCATTTTTCAACTCTTTCTCTTTCTCAATCGCTCTTTCTTGTCTCTCAAGATCTTTTTCTTTCTCAAGCTCTCCATTTTCTATTCTCTATCAATTAGGATCTTTCCTTTCTTTTCATGGGACTCTCCCGTCCTTTCTTTCCTTTTCTCCACATCATGTTTCACTTGTACATTTTGAGCTCCCCATTCAACAAGCATCACATGTTCATTTTCTACCTTTGCTTCACTTTGGTTTCCTTGAACTTTCTCTTTAACCACACTTTTTTGAGGATAAAATTCAACATGATTAGCCTCCTCATGCTCCTTGGATTCAGTCACCTTTTCTTTTGACAAAGCACCTTGCACTTGAGTCGGTGAAAAAGTCTCATAGCTTGAGCTCCCATTAGATTGTTTATAGGGTTATTTGTTTCTCTTCAAACTTCTTTCAAAGCAATTGGCATTGTATACCATCTCCTCAAGACAAGAATATTTATATTTTTCAATTCTTTCACTAATCTCCCTATTCAAGCCATTGAAGAATGTAATCATTTTAGCCTCTTCAATCCCTTTTATATTGACTCTCCTCATTGCTCTTTCCAACTCCTCATGATACTCTTTTACACTCTTGAAGGCTTGAGTAAAAGTTCTTAATTCTTCATCTTCATTGAGGTTCCTTGTCACAAATTTCTCCTTCATTCTAATTTTCAAGTCTTTCCATGTAGAAATGGTTGGCTCCCATTTATCATTTCCAATCCATTTTTTTCTCATTTGCAATTGATTCCAATAGGTTAAACCATAGTCCTTAAGACTCTCAACAATCAATTTCATCCTCTCTTCTGCCAAGTAGTCATGATGATTGCGAAGCAAATGTTGTACTTTCCATTCCCAAGTAATATAAGATTTCGGATCATTCAAACCATAGAAAGGTGGAATGGTCATGTGATGGCTCCCAAAACTTCCTTCATAGCTCCCTTTTCCTCCACATATTCTTGGTCTCTCTTCTTTGTCAAAGTAGTAATCATCATCATACTTCACATGTTCATATTTCACTCTTGCTAGCCTTCTTTGATGATTTCTCCGGACAAGTCCTCTATATGGCTCATATTCTTTAGACGAACTTGGTTGATTTTCACTTTCCCTTCCTCCTTGTGGCACATGGCTTCTAGGAAGTTTAGGTTGGTGTTCATCAACCCCTCTTGCAATGTCATCAACCTTTGTACTCATCCATCTAATATTCATGATCATCTCATCCATCTTCTCCATAATCTAGGACATAAGAACTTTGTCCTTATCACTAACACCAACACATGATGAACAAGAAGCTCCTCTTGTCATTATGTACCTACAAAGAAGAAATGTAAAAACAGGTGGATACGTATGTCCTCACTTTTTCTCGTGTTTGCACTCAAATATGGCTTTTACTCACTCAAATGAACTCAACCCCTTTCTCGTTTTACCTCTCCAAGTCTTCTTGAGATTCTTAATCAACTCAAATTGAGCAATGGAACTACTTAAGCACAAGAATGTCAAGTATCCACACAACTCAATCAAGTAGTCAATTATGATCAACAAATAAGAACCAAAGAGTTAGAAATTTCAAAGAGTGAGGTCAATCAACACAATCCAAGTGATCAAACACTTGGAATTTGGAGAAAAATAGAGAATTGGCATTTTATCACATACCTTGAGGACAAAGATTTGTGATCCAAATTTCAGCAATATTCAATGATTTCAAGTGCCCTAATAACAAGTTTTGAGTAGGCAAATAGGCAATTCAACATAATTGGTCACAATTCAATCTCTACCCATCAATTTGATAAACTTTTCACATAGAATTCAACTCACAAAACAAACAACAAGCACAATTTCAAATTTTCCGTTCCCTTTTTTTTTCGGATTTTGATGGAGCTCGAAAACGATCTCCTGGTTATCCCGAACCGTGATGGTGCCTGTAATCATAACCAGAGACAGCCAGGTCACTGAAGTGGGCCATCACCCTGAGGAAATCTCCAATGCCTAAATCAATATTAATTGAGAGTAAAATTGAATGAATCAACTTGTGTCATCTGCTTGTGATTCGATAGTGTTTGTCGAATAATAAGTCGCCAATTAGGTGAAGTTCCTTGTTGGAGTCAATCTCAATTCCGTGAAAGTAGGCATTTAGGATAATTGTGAGATAATATCCAGCTAATTGCTCCTAGAGTCCTTGAATTTCCATAATATCAGATTTCCATGCACATCTCTAGTGTAAGAGTTGTGAGCTCCGTAATGACCTATGAACCAACTTTGCGACCTCTTAGTAAGCCTCGAAGGTCTTGGTGAGCTTCTTTAGAGGTCGTGATTAGTGATTTTAAGGTTTATAACATGTGCTAAAAGTCATAGATGTTCAATCGTGGTCTAGTGGTGTATGAGATGGATCAGAGCTCGCTGGGTGGAATGTCATGGTCTAGTGAGACCTTTCCTAGGCTCATAGAAGGTCAGCGACCTAAGAAGTTGATGACACAGGATGTCGCTAACTCTCCTTCAATCATGTTAGATCGAATATTTTTTATTTAGGTAGGTATTTGAGATTATTTGGGTTGGGTTGTTCTGGTCGTACCAGTTTTGCCCATTAGATGTGATTTTCAAAAATGAAGCTTTGGGGATCTTTGATCTCATCTTTTATTGTATTTTTTGTTTTTGTTGAGACACAGAATGAGTAGAATCACCAAAAAAAATTGAATTGGTCTTTGATTCTGAGCCTTGGACACAATTCACAATGGATCACAAGAAGAAGAACTAGGATTAATGTAAAGGAACAAACACAAATCGCATAAGATCATAGGATTTCGAAGAAACAACATGGTCATAACATTTAAACAAGAAAGCAAGTAAAGATAGGCAAACCTCTTGATGAAAACCTAAGCTCTGATACCAAAATATATGGTGAGATCTTAACTTGAAGTTTCTCATTATCTTGGCTCAACTCTTGGTCCATCAAAAATTGACTCAAATTCCCAAGACTCATCAAGCTGTTCAAGGTTAGAAATTAGATTGATGTTTTGTTAATGCTAACAATCAAGCAAAATAATTGATTTGGTAGACAACTTCAATCAATAAGCCAAGTAATTGAAAAGCCCTTTTGAAGTATATCAAGAACCCAAGAAAAGTTCTTGAAGAAACCCACGCAAAGATCAAGTTTGATCTAAGAAAGAAAAGTCACTCATTATAATTGTTGTTTGTAGAATAGTTGTTGTCTAAACTATTACAAAAATACTATTTATAGTCTAGGAAGTAAGAAGCCCTAATCTATATCTTAGGAAGTAAGAAGCCCTAATCTATTTACAAAGAGACTATTTATAGTCACTCAATTCGATGTGGTCTCATGCTATCTCCTGGCATAACTCATTTTGCACCATGCTAACTTCATCCCATGTCTTCCTAGGCTTCCCAACTTGATTTCCAAGGTTCCCAATGCCATGTTCTTCATTTGGAAACCTCCCACCATCATCTTCAAGGTCATGAATCATCAACAAGTTGTAATCCATCTTTGTTTCTTCTTTATCAAGTTGAACTCCTAAAATCAAGCAAATCTTCTCTTTCATCCTTGTATTTGAAATACAAGTCTTTTTAATTAACCTTCAAGTCACCATTTAGATCATTCTTAGCAAAGTCTTGACTCGAAAGCTTCCATAGGCTCCCAAACTTCAAATGAAGGTATTTATAAGCACATCTTCTCCTATGACTCTTCCCTACATTGAAATCAATGAATGTCTTGCTTGATGATTCCATTGATGATATGATTGATCCTTGATCTCCAGCTGACATCACAACAGAATGGAGTTGTTGAGATCAAGAATAGAACAATTCAAGAGATGCCTAGAGTGATGTTGCATTCCAAGGCAATGTCTGGTGGGCGAAGCTGCGAGTACTGCAAGTCATATGATCAACTGACTACATCGGAGGCCACATAATGAGAAGACTCCTTGTGAAATCTGGAGAGGTAAGAAACCAAGTCTGAGGTACTTTCATACCTTGGGAAGTAGATGTCATATCTCGAATGATAAAGAATATTTGGGCAAGTTTGACTCTATGAGTGATGAAGGCTTCTTTCTTGGTTATGCTACAAATAGTAGAGCATATAGAGTCTTTAATAAGAGGACTAAGACTATGATGGAATCTATAAATGTTATTGTTGATGACTATGATGGTGTGAGTCACAAATTGCATTCGAATGAAGAAGATGAATCTATTGTTAAAACTGGTTCTGAGATTCAAAAAACTGACCCAATCGAACAATCAGGTGATTTGAAGAATAAATAGTCAGTTTAGAATGATGCAGATACAGATGCAAATGCAAATCCTGATGTAATGGAGTGTGAAGTTACAACAGTAAAGGAGTCCTCATCTAGAGTTAAACTCTATTATCCTAAGGAAGCTGTGATTGGTGATATTGTAGATTCTATGAAAACAAGAAGCAAGTCAAGGATGAATTATAGGGATATATTGAACTATGTTTGTTACATATCCTTGATCGAACCAAAGAATGTAAAAGAAAATTTGCAAGATGAACATCGGATAATTGCTATGCAAGAAAAACTACAACAGCTCATTAGAAATGATGTGTGGATTTGGTTCCTAGACCTCATGATGCAAATATGATTAGAACAAAGTGGATCTTCATAAACAAAAGAGATGATTATGGCATTGTTATCCAGAATAAAGCTTGAGTTGTAGCTCAAGGTTATACTCAGATGAAAGGGGTTGATTATGATGGAACTTTTGCTCCAGTTGCTAAATTGGAATCTATTAGATTACTTCTGGCAATTGCATTTCCGAAGAGATTCAAGATGCTACAAATGGATGTCAAGACTGCATTTCTGAGTGGCTATTTGAATGAGGAAGTCTATGTTGAACAAAATAAGGGATTTGAAAATTCATATTTTCCTGATCATGTGTATAAGTTGAGAAAGGCTCCTTATGGATTGAAGTAAGCTCCAAGACCATGGAATCATAAGTTAATTGGTTATCTTCTGAAGAGAGATTATAACAGAGGTGGTGTGGACAAGACAATGTTCATGAAGAAAGAAAATTAGGATGTGATGAATGATTAAATTTATGCGAATGACATTTTCTTTCGCTCAACTTCATAGAAGTTGGTTGCGGAGTTTATACACTTGATGTAGCAGGAGTTTGAGATAATTCTAGTTGGTGACTTGATATTCATTCTGGGATTGCAAGTGAAACAGCTGAAGGATGGCATCTTTGTTTCTTATTCCAAGTTTCCTCAAAACCTAGTGAAGAAGTTTGCGATGCAACACACTAAGGATATTAGAACACCAATGGGATCTACAACCAAGATGACTAAAGATGAGAAAGGCAAATCGGTAGATCAAAAGTTGCATAGAAGTAGGATTGGAGGACTTTTATACTTGACTACAAGCAAACTGGATATTGCTTTTGGTGTTGTTGTTTGTGCTAGATATCATGCTTCACCTAAAGAATCACATCTAACTGCAGTGAAAAGGATTCTAAGGTACATAAATTAAACATATGAATATGGAATTTTCTACACTAAAGATTCTAGCATGCAGTTGGTGTGTTACAATGGGCACACAATGGAGATGATCAAAAGAGCACTTCTAGTGGTTTTTTCTATTTGGGACACAACTTAGTTTGATGGTACGAGAGGAAGCAAAATTGCATCTCTTTGAGTACTGATGAAGTTGAGTACGTAGCTGCTGAGAGTTGTTGTACACCACTTTTGTGGATGAAATAGATCATGGAAGATTATTATTCTTCACAAAAGGAGCTCATTATGTACTGTGACAATCAAAGTGCAATCAACATTTCTAAGAATCTAGTTGAGCATTCAAGGACTAAGCATATAGATAACAAACATCATTTCTTCAAAGAACTGGTTGAAGACCATGCTGTTGCACTAGAACATGGTGCAACTGAGAAACAGATAGCTGACATTTTTAAGACTCTTTTATCTTTGAAATATTTATTTAGTTAAGAAGGAGTCTCTGTCTTTGCCTTGTTTGACCAACTGCTTTCTCATGAAAGCTAAAACAAGAGAGAGTGAACTGTTGGAATCATTGTGTTTGAAATGTTAACTGATTAGATATATCTATTAGATATATTACATCCTATTTCCTCTTATCAAGAATCACTATCAGACTGACTTTCGCTCACTTCTCGATCATTTTGGATTTTCTTCAACAATGGTGAAAACTCAAAAAAATCAGGTCCAAATGCATTCTCATGAAAGCTAAAACAGGAGGGAGTGAACAATTGGAATCATTGTGTTTGAAATTCTAACTGATTAGATAAATCTATTAGATATATTACATCTTATTTCCTCTTATCAAGAATCACTATCAGACTGACTTTTTCTCTCTTCTCGATCATTTTGGATTTTCTTCAACGATGGTGAAAACTTAGAACAATCAAGTGAACAAATCTGAGAAGCATCTTTCCTCAAAGGTGTTGAAGTTGAAAGGAAAGACATCTTCAAAAGAGAAGCTTGTTAACATTGTTACTGTTTCCTTTCTTGAACATGGTTCTGGTCAGTCATCTCTCAACAATGATATGCAATCCTTGTTGAAGTCACACTATCTGAGAATCCACATCTAGACAAAGATGTAGCTATTCATATTAAAGCTTCTAGTAGGTTAGGTAACACCCATGAAAAATCTAAGCTTGCCTTTGAGAAGGTTACTGTTCATGAAAAACCCTTTCTGCATGATAAAGATTCAACCTTTGTCGATGTTGACAATATTTCTGTTAGTAGTTTAGTCGATAAGAAAAGAAAGAAAGGGTTTAAAAAATTTTAGGGTTAGAAAAAGGCAAAAAGAGATGAACTGTTACCTGTTATGGATGATTCTATGATTGTCGTTCATGTTTCCTTAAATGTAATGAATGAAAGGTGTTGATGCAATTGAGGGGGAGAGACTGAATATGACTTCTCAATATCGGCATAATGATGGTGTTGGCAACAAATCTGATGTTGGGAAAGATATTGTTGGAAACTAGGTGGATGTTGAAACTAAAGTTGTGATTGAGAATCCTGTCTTTGTTGAAGCTAATGGAGAACAGGAATGTGATTATACTTTGAAGGAGATTGACAACTTTATGTCGGGAGATACTGATGGTGTGTAAAAACCAAGAAAATTAAAGTCAATCAAGAAGAAATTGGTTATAGAAAAAAGCTTTTCTAAAACACTTGCTTCTGGTGAAAAACAATCCGAAGATGACAAGGACGTTGCCTCTAAGAAGAAAGATTCAAGTTCTTTTGAGTATGTTGAAACTTCTGATAAAGAAGTATCTTATGTTGAAGATGGATCTAATCAATATGAAGAAACAAAGGATTCGAGTGCTGAAGAGTCCGAATCAGAGAAGTCTGTTGATTCAAAAGGAAAGAAGACTGTTGAAGATTTAGAGGCCGAGACATCGGTTCTAAGAGACATGCTCTGAATAAAAAAAAAATCTATGAGAAAAAGAAGGCAAAATGGTTTAAGGTTAGACAAAAGAAGATTCTAATGGAAAAGAAGAAAAATGAGCAACATTTCAAAAGGTTTGGGATATCTGAGATATTGAGGAACGTTGGCTTGCAAGCAACGGTGAAATATTCTATGTCTTATAGTCGGAACTTGGTCATGGAATTCTATGCTAACATAGATAAAGATATCAAAAGCAATGACAACAACTTCTATCAGAAAGTCTACATCAAAGGATAGATAGTCGATTTTTCTCCAAAAGTGTTCAATAAAAAGCTGAACGTGCCATATCTTGATTCCCTAGATGGAGTTAGGTTGGAGAAATTTATAGTCTTTGATGCCTCTTCCTAGTAATTATCTGGCGGTACTATGAAGAAATGGCCTAAAGGAGACGACATGATGAAGAACTCAGACCTGAATGCCAAATACTTTATGTTGGCAAAGATCTTAAACTACAATTGACTAGCAAACGGGAATCTAAGAAGGGTAAGAAAAGACACTGCATGGTTGATTTATGCAGTTGGAACTAGCTAGATTGTGAATATTGGTGAAGTTATGTGTGACTGCATTTTGAAACATGCCATGTCACAACTTAAGTTCTGGTTTTACCCTGTTTTATTATTGAATTTTTACGTGTTTGTGGAGTTGGAAAAAGCAATGATGATGTGCTGTTTCTAGTGGTCTTCTCTATGTAAGTGACTTCTAAACTTCTGAAAGGTGGTCGTGTTGCCATTCTGATAGATGATGATGGATTGAATGTTTTTGAGAATGAGGATGATTTGGATGCATCTGAAGTTGATGATGTATTTGGGTCTGTAGCTGCAACAGATGAAAAGAGATTGAATCTCCGAAAGCTGAAACCAGTTAAAGAAAGAAGAAGAAGAAGAAGGAAGCAAGATCTAGAGATTACGGAAGTATTTCTGAGTTTAAAGAGGAAGCAAAAGTGAAGTTTGCTGCAACTAACAAGAAACTTACTACCCTGCTGAATTTATTTAACTCAAATTAGTCTATTTTATTTTGAAGAATTCAGAGGGAGATTCGGCACTCAAACCTGAGAATGTTGAATGAGCGGGCAACAAGGCGGAGTTGATGGTGCAGCCATTTTGAATTGCTGTTGGTGACCAAGTTGTAACTTGATTGGCTTTTTTTGTTGAGAATTTATACCTTTGCTTTATGGATGACTGTAATAGTCCTAATACTTTATGATTTGGGTCTACATGTTTTAGACTTCATTCTGGGTTGTAATAGTATTAGTATGGGACTTTTTGGTCTAGACTTTGTGCCTGGAATGCCTAAATTGCTAAAGGTGAATAAGTCAAGACATATGACAGAAGGGGAGACTGTTGTGTAAATAGCTTCTGCATGGTGTTACAACATTGGAACAAGTTGCAATCTGGATTGGCTCAAAGAGTGAAGATATTCTAAAGATCAGCTGAAATCAAATATTCCAAGATATTCAGCTAACTAGTTATTTCCAAGTTTGATGGAAGATCAAGTTTTTGTCATTACTGGTTGTATTGGATGTGACAACTATATTACATTGGAAGGTTATATCATAAAGCAAAAGGGTAAAAAGCTTCTTGCTTATCAAGAAAAGCAGGAAGGTTGGTAAGATTAACTAGCAATTCACTTTTAAGATGGTAAAAGCTCAATAAGCTACAGACGGGGCCAAAGAGATAAAAAAGATTTTCTCTCATTAAGCAAGTGGGATAAATAGAAGAGGTGCACATGAGAGAGAGGGTTTTGGGCTGAAACTGGAGAGAGAGATATTCAGGAGTTGTAGATTGCTTGAAGAATGCAACACTGAATCCGGTTCAAGCAATCCTTCATCCTTCAGAGATTATTGATGTTGTTCAATTTGAAATCTCATTCATCTCAAGGCAAAACCGATGATCTAATCCATTTTTCCATTTGATAGTGATTGTCTGCAAATTCTAGTGGAGAGACATTTGTAGAAAGCGTTGCGACGTCAGAGAAAGCTGCAACTTCTGAGGAAGGAGGTAATTACTAGCTTTGGGGCAAAATCAGTTTTGATTTCCTTGTGGCAAGGAGATCCGTACAAGGTGAAAATGAATCACCTCAAGGGGCTTAGGGTTTATTGTACGAACTTCTCTTGTAATTGTTAGGCAAGAAATTGTGCGGGGTTGCATTTAAGTCTCTTGTTGTAACTTGATTTATAAGAGAAGATAATCTAAGTGAGGGCCCCACAGAGTAGGCAAGGTTTTAACTGAATTGCATTACCAAACGTCATTGAGTTCTCTATTTTAATTTAATTCTGGCTATGTCTCTTTGTTACATTATCTTGCACTGTTGCAACACGAACAAGATAGTCGCGAACACAATTATCGAAATAGTCATTTTCAGAATTCTCTATCTTCTTTAGTTCGTCATTGAACTCTTGGCTTATCAAACAATTTAGCTTGAGTTGTTCGCGGAGTCACCCTTTTGGAGATATTGGTTCATGCTTGAGAAATAACGTCAAATCAATATACATTCAAGTGACAAACCTACTAGTCGTCTGGGGTAAAATTTCATACTCGTATCGGGTCTAGCTAGTCAAGAGTTAGGTTTGTATCACCTTAGACCTCTTAGACCTAGGTAGACCAAGCACAAAACTCGATAAAAATATACTCCCAAGGTGCATGAGGAATAGGCAATGGCATGTAAAAACCATGTGGCTTGATAGTAGACTTAGCCTTTTTGCAAACAATACATGATTCACACTTTAATAACATTCCTCTTCATGTAAGGCCAATGAAAATGTTCTTTAAGAGTATCTGAAGTCTTGGAAAGGCTAAAATGCTCCATTAAGCCCATGACTTTCAATAATAAGCAATCTTCTCAAAGAACTTATGCACACACAATTTATCTTCTCTAAATAGGAAGCCATCATGCAAGTAATGCTTATCATAAGCTCCTTTTTCACAATAACAAAGACATTTTTGAAATCATCATCCTCGCCATACAAGTCTTTAATGAATTCAAATCCGAGCAATTTCGCATCAAGAGTAGTAAGTAAGATGTACCTCTTGGATAGAGCATCCACTATCATATTATCTTTACCTTGTTTGGATTGGATAATATAGGGAAACATCTCTATGAACTCCACCCACTTAGCACGACGTTTGCTTGGCTTTGATTGCCCCTTCTAGTACTTGAGGGACTCATGGTAGGAATAGATGACAAATTTCTTCATCATAGATAGTGTTGCCAGTGTTCCAATGCCCTAACCAATGCAAACAATTCTTTGTCATAGGTAGAGTAATTTAAAGTAGCACCATGAAGTTTTTCACTAAAGTAGGCAAGGGTTTTTTTCTTGCATAAGCACGGCACCAATCCCAACCCCCAATACATCACACTCAATTTCAAAAACCTTTGAAAAGTCAGGTAAAGATAAGATAGGAGCATTATCAAGTTTGGTTTTAAGCAATTGAAAAGCACTCTCTCTTGCTCACTTTCCCATCGAAACTTCACTTTTGTCTTAATAATTTTTATAAGGGGGGCTGTAATAGTACTAAAGTTGGGTACAAAACTAATATAAAATGAAGCTAGCCTATGAAAACTTCTTACCTTACTTATCCTTTTAGGTGTTAGCCAATCCTTGGTGGCCCTTACCTTTTCCTTATCAACATGGATGCGTTTAGAAGAAACAATATGACCAAGTAAAGTGATCTTAGGTAAACAAAATGAGCATTTCTTTTAGTTTGTATAAAGTTTTTTACTCCTAAGAATGTTAAAGACAACTCTTAAATAGTTAAGATGCTCTTCTATTTCTCTACTATAAACCAAGATGTCATCGAAGTAGACTATCACAAATTTACCTATACAATCTCTAAGAACATGATTCATTAATCTCATGAATATACTAGGTGCATTTGAGCACCCAAAAGGCATGACAAGCCACTCATATAAGCCATGTTAAGTCTTAAAAGCTGTTTTCTATTCATCCCCTTCTTCCATGCAAATTTGGTGATAACCACTTTTCAATTCAATCTTAAAAAAACACTTAATTCATCAAGCATATCAGCTAATCTAGGGAAGGGAAAGCTATACTTCACGATGGCTTTGTTAAATAACAACAATAAACACACATCTTCCAACTTCCATCCTTCTTGGGCACAAGAAGATCGGATATCGCACATGGGTTTATACTTTCCCTCACATAGCCTTTGGAAAGTAGCTCTTCTACTTGTATTTGAAGCTTCTTGATCTCCTCTGGATTGGTTCTATAGGTGGCCTGGTTTGTTAGTGGTGCAACCGGAATCAAGTCAATTTGGTGCTCAATCCCTCTGATTGGTGGCAATGCTTGAGGGAACTCATTTGGAAACACATCCTCATGCAATCTCGAATGTGGAAGGAATTCATCAAATCCAAAATTTCGAACACTTCAATTCATGATTTCCCAAGACTTCATGTAAGAAATTCAAGCTGGAAGCATTGACCAATTATCTTCCAATATGATCGAATAGATTGAGTCCCATCAACTCAACTCAATTACCCTAGCCAAACATTGAGATCCCTAAAGCTTAACTAAGAAGCCTAGAATAGCTCTAAGCCACACTCTTGATTGGAGCAACTTGAATTCTATGGAAATCATTCAAATTTATGAAAAGTGTTTGTAGAGTTAATTGTTAAAATGCAATACAAATGAGGGACTATTTATAGGCTCAGCCCCAAATAGGATTAGGGATTTAATTAGCCACCTCAAGCTAGCTTAAAATAGAAATAAAGCAACTAAAAATAAGTGGAAAAGTACAACTAAAGTCATGATTACAAAGCTATAAAAACAGAGGAATGATGATGTCCCACGATGGTACTCAATGAGGCTATGAATGAAGACTTCTATCTCGAGTAGAAAGATGAAGGTATTGATGGATTTTAACCGAAAGAAGGAAGAAAGGATCAACTTCAAAGCCATGCTCAGGGGGGGAGTAACTTGGAGATGAAACGAAAGATTTGAAGATATGGAATGCAAGTTCAATCCAAGACTTTGAGGAAGATACAACGATGCATTCTGGGAAAAGTTATGGTTTGAGGATCAAGGGAGGACAACTAGAAGATGAAGCCATGTTCCATGAAGTTAGCTTGTGGATGAAGCCCAATTGAACCCAAGACAAAGCATGGAACCAAGGGGCAATTGAAAAAGAAACAAAGCTGGAAAAACAGAACATTTGGCACCTGATCTGTTCCATCCCGCGCCAGGTTAGCAGAGTTACCTTGGCAACATTTCCAGAAGGTATCTAGCCCCGCATCAGGCCCCGAACAGCAGCGATCTCTGCTTGATCCTCCAGCCAAAACGCAACGTTTTCCTTTTCTGTCCCCCATTCTCTCTTGTAATTTTCAACTTGTTAGCTTAGGGTTTTTAGAGCCATTTAAAACATTCAAACTTTGAGAGAAAAACAGAAAAGTTGTTGGAGCTTCTTCCAAACCAAGATCATTTGATCTTTTGAGTGTTTCTAGAACTTCTAGATTAGGGTCCTTAGTCATTTCTCTCGGGCTCTCAATCATTTTGCGTGAGGTGTTGAGTTGTCTTCGTAAATCAAGAGGTTGGTTGTTGTAGTGGTTTAATCTACAAAGGTCTTCCTAATCCCCCAAAACATACCTTTGATGAATCCTTTCTTTTATACTGGTTTGGTTTGATTGTTTGTGTGAAAATTAACCCTTTCAACCTACAAGAAATCACACCTTCTTTTGGTATCAGAGTTGGGTTATCATCAAAGGTTTGACTATCTTACTTGCTTTCTTTGTTGTTTTTAAGTGTTAAGTGTTATGATCATATCTTTCTTTGAAATTTGTAGAAATTTCAGTTATGCCAATAGGGAATTTAGAGAATTCTTGTTTAATCCTATTGAAATTGATTGGGTTGAAGTTGAATTAAACTTCCATTGTGTTTGAATCGCCTACAATCTTTCAATTTGAAAATCAAGGGAATTGGGTTGTTGAATTCATTGATAAATTGGTTCACAATTTCATTGCCCTCTAGGTGTTTGTTAAAATGCCTATTTGAGAAATTTTTTGGCTTCTAAGTGTTTGCTCTTTGCATTAAGTTGGTTGACCTTAATTCTTTGAAGCACTATTTTCTTGACTCTCATTTGATTACCTACAATTAATCAATTAAGTGATTTGTGTGCGTTAATTTGGTGCTTTGTACCTAAGTGATTTGCCCATTGTTCTTGAGGCTTGATTAGAGACTAGCGTGGAAAAAGGCATTAGGGGTGAGATAGATAGAGTGAAAAAAAAACCAAACGAAAAAGTGAAACACGAGGGAAACGTGAGGACAAGAAAATCCCCTGTTTTCTTGATTGTACTTGAAAACTTTTATGACATAAGGAACTTCACCACCTTCACAAGAATAAATATGGGAGATCTCAATGCAAGGATCTCTATCATCTTGGAAAGACTTGAGAACATGGAAAAGGTCTTTAACTCAAAGTTTGATAACTTTGAAGGAAGGGTAGATGAGTTCCAATCTAAAACTACTAGAAGACATGTGCAACAAGGAGGAAGGGAAGATGAATATCAACCTTGTTCTTCGAAAGAGTTATGTGCCATATCAAGGAGTTGATAGAAGACAATATCAACGAAGTCTACCAAGAAGGAGAAATGAGCCAATGGTGGATATTGATGAAGGCTATTGTGACCATGAAGCTAAAAGAAGTCCAAGGGGAAAAAGAAGATATGAAAATTCTTATTCTTACTAATGGAGGATATTGATGAAGGCTATTGTGACCATGAAGCTAAAAGAAGTCAAAGGGGGAAAAGAAGATATGAAAATTCTTATTCTTACTACAATGAACATGGTGAGCCATTCAGACATAGAAGGCATATGAGAAATGAAAGACCACCAAAAAGGGAGGACGAAAGACAAGTGTCTAATGGAAGGGGCTCATATGGGAGACCTTATGAGAGCACACATCATGTCATTTCTTCATCATTGAAAGTGCAAAGTGTGAGACCAAGAGAAGAGGAGTCTAAAAATGAAGACACCTCAATTGCAAATGAAGTTAAAGGTGAACTATGTCTTCAAGAAATTTTGGGAAATGAGCAAGTTCAAGTGATCTCAAGTGAGGTAAAGAAAGAAAAAGAAAATGAGAGTGAACTTGAGCGGAAAAATGAGAGCAAGCTTGAGGAAGAATATGAAGTTGAGAGAAAAGAAAAGAATGAGCTTGACAAAAAAGAGACCGAAAAAGAAAAAGAAATGAGTCTCTTTGAGAGACAAGATTTGAATGAAGAAAAAGAAAATTCTTGTGAGGAAGAAAGAAGAAATGAGAGTACCTTGATCTTCAAAATGGACAAGGAGATTTCAATATCCATTTTTAACATTAACCACTCTTTTTCTAGTGTTCTTGTGCCAAAATTTCTGGTTTTTGAAGCCACAAGCGAGATGAAGGAAGACAAGGACAACAAGATAATGAGTGCTATGTTAAAGTGGCACACTCTTATATCTACTCTTGGTGATAGAATGTTGAATTTTAAGCATAAAAATGTGTTTTCTATGATTAAGCATGATTGTGGAAATGCTTATGATGTTCCTAAGCAACATGCCATTGTTGATATTCTCGAGCATGATGATTCCTTGTTTAGAGAAAATGAATCTTATACTTCTATTAGTCTTGTTAAAGCTTTCATGGATTTTCAGTTTGTGAAGGAGTCATATGTGATTGAATGTGGTTCTAGAAATGAGGTTCATACATGTGGAAGTAAGTTGCATAACTCTACGAGCTTTTTGAATGAAATGCTAGATCTTAAGCTCATTAGGGAATCATTTGTTGATGAGCATGCTTGTGATTATGAGCTTAATGTTTCTAGACAAGTTATATATGGTGAATTCTATGAGCATATTAATTCTTTGATTGGAGAAAATGATTTGTTTATGCCTAAGAATTTTAAGTATGACTTGTTAACCATTGATCTTCATAGAAAGAGCTGAGAGTTATATTCTCACGACTTGAATTTCATGAGTGAACAAATCTTGGGGACTTACATGAATAGACTTTCAAGGTTTGTTCTAGATGATCGAGTTTTGTGGATCTTTGATGTTCCAATCCTTGGTAGCCATTCATATCTTTGTTATCTAAGGTGCATACGCATTGTTGAATCTAAACTTATCTTGTTTGAGATGCACTTCATTGAGATTCATATGAGAAGAAAACTTATGCTTGTTGAGAATAATTGCTTGAAAGGAATTGATAAGGAAGCATATCATGTTGAGATGTTGACTTTAGTTGAAATTTATAAGTTTCATGACTTGTATACCAACATGAATGCTTGGACTCCATGTTTTCTAGAGATTCTTAGATTCAAAACATATGATGCTCAAGGTAAAATGCTGAGAATTGGTATCTTATCCATTCTTGATTGTTCTAAGCATCATAGTAAGTGTGAGTCTAGAGATGTTTATGATGTTCATAAACAAAGTGCTAATATGAAAAATCTCGAGCATGATGAATTCTTATCTAGAGGAAGCATGCTTTATACTCCTTTGAGTTTAGTGACAGCTTTTATGGGTGTAGAATTTTTGAAAGAATCAAAGATGAAAGAATATGCTTGTGACTATGAGTTTGATGTTTCAAGACAAGACATACATGGTGGAGTTTATAAGCATGTTTATTCCATGTTTGGTGAAAATGTTCGATATGCCCTAAAAGCATATGATGATTTTACTTAGTTGGCATCACTTTTTTTCATGATGCTATTTATATCATTAAATAATTTACTTTTATATCTGCATTTCATTAAATAAATTATGCAATGTCCTTAGAATAGTTTATTTATATTCTTAAAACATCCCTAGTCAAGTGTTATTGAGATTAGGATATCAATTATACACTGAGACCAGTATGTGCTGATAGATGACAGTCGTCATCGATATGAGATATCAAATCATCACATAGGTACATGTATCGTGTATTAGATTGACCCGCCATGAAATCACTTCATAGATTGCTATATGAGTGTCATGGGTGATTTAATTGTGATAATTATGTCTCATCTTTTGACTTGAGGTCATCAGAGATTAATACATGAAAGATTGCATACTTTGATATT
>JAOXNR010040871.1:0-20002 GCA_028571225.1 Parsonsia alboflavescens | reverse complement strand
TAGTAAGAATATGAAAATCGATTACAAGTCATGAATAGTCTCAACACCAACATCGCCTTCAAAAACATCCACACTCTCATGGACGATACTTACATTAACATTAACAAACAGTCCTGCTTCAATTGTTGCCTCTAATGTTTGTCCAAAAACCCGAGATTGTTGGGTAGAAATCCTATTAGATGGGAGCCCTTCTTGAGCATCATCATTCAATAATGGAACCTCTAGTTCGGGTGGTGGGGCTTTTGTGGCTATGTTTGGGCAAGTTTGACAATTGTTTCCTTTTCTTTTGCATATCGTGCAAGCTTTCTTCCGTAGAAATTGTTCACTGAGAGAGGAACCGACCTTCTTGTGGTCTTCCTGCCTCCTTTCCTACAAACAATGCATTGACAACCACATCTTCCAAACCTGCAATTCTATTCAAACTTGAAGACAGCAGAACAGACTGTATCAGAGGTGCATATGCCTTTCTCAATATTTCTGTGTCAAATGAATTTCCAAGGCATAGAGAGTAGTAGTGAGCTCCAATTTCCCTATAATGAATTAAAGATGCAAAAAAACAAATTGGGATTATGATTTTAAATATATTTTTCTAAATAATAGGGAAGGTCCTGAAGGTCTACTTGGCCACCCACATGCTCGGTTCAGCTGTCTAGAACGTCTGTTTAAACTACATGAAGGTTTTTCAATACAGCAGTGGTAGGTTTACATGGAATTCCTTCTAGATCCCATGTTCGACATCCAGAAGTTCTTCGAATCATATCCACAACAGCATTTGCTTCTCGTGGCGGATTATCGATGACATACTCCTCCCTAGTTAGAATGGATGTAGTACGCAACCTTTGTTGGTTAACCTTCACAACTTCCTCCTCAATCCATTCCATAGCACGTTTGGTAATAATATAAGGCATTGTAGTGGCTGCTTCTCAGCTTTTATTGAACCAACTCTGACACATATCCCTATAAAACTCGTGAGCGGATGTAATCGACAATTTCCAAGCTTTCTTGATTGCTTCATTGAAGTATGTTGGAAGCTGTCTTAGTGAGTCCTCTGAAATTCCATAAGCGATGTCCTTTTCATGATGCAAAGATCTCTAGGCTTTGGTGTATCCTAGCATCACACAATAATTCTCCCGCATGTCTTGAATCTCATTTTTGGGGGTGTGATTCATACCAATGATTTTCCCATCATACAAACAACCAATTGTTGATGCACTTACATCTCTGTTTTGGTTTTGCTGTACAGTTTGAATGCGAGTGTGAGTTGAGACAAACTTGTGAATCACCCATATCTGGCATCTATCTCTACATTGTGGACATATCATGAAGGGGCAATCTTTTTCACTCCTACATTGCACTTCGAATCTTGCCTTATCCGAACGTACCACGAGATAGGAAAATTGATTCTCAAGTGTCATCCTTACTGTTAAAAATTGAATCCTTCCCTATCTCACCCACAAGTGGAATGGTTTCATCTTCGAAATAATGCACCTCTGGTTCATCACCCAAGTCCATGTTTGTGAATTGAGTAGAAGGATCCGGTATAAATTGCTCAAAAGGAACTACGTGTCTGACCTCATAGTCGAAATTCACAGGGGCCATCATCATCAACACTATGGATATATTCTTCTTCATAATCATCATCAGAATCAGCATCAATGCGAATATTTCTGGATGGCCCTGGTTCATCCTTTATAGGTGGGAATGTCCTATCCAAATTCCTTTCATACATATTAACAAAATTATCTATTGCATGATCACCACGACACAAATGTAATCTTTCAATTTTGTGAAGAAAAAAACCAACTCCTCTCCCAAACTAAGACCCAACTGTCGACTGCTTTTTCTTCTTCAACAAGGAGAATGGGTTCCGTTCAAGTTCAACTTTAAATTAGGAAACTTCGTCAATGATGCAATAGTTGTATGGTCTTCAATTTGGTTTTATAGTAGTGCAGTGGTAGTTGGGTTGTTCTGAATGTTGAGGGCAATATAGTAACTAAATGATAAAAGTTAATAAAGGTTAGTTTTTTTTTTTTTTTTCATAAGGAAAAAGTCAAAATGGATATAGAGTGAAATGTTAGTTTTAAAGTTGGATAAATTATGAAATGTTGTACAAATTTGGGTAATATTGAAATCCTTCTAGTCAAATTGAGTAAATGTGAAAACAGAACAGATTTTAATGTTGGGTCCTGATCCTATGATTTAGAAGGATCTTTCTATGTTTAATTGGATTGAAAGAGGATTATGATTTTTAAAAAAATTTATATTATAAAATATAATTATAAAATATTATAATAAATTTTTTTTTAAAAAAATGAAGTTATAGGTAATAAAATTTCTTTCTAAATAAAAAATTTTAAAAAAAAACTAAATAACAATTGATGGGGCTCAAAAGTGAACTTCGGGTGACCCCAAAACCGTGATGACATCAATGGCAGCAACCTGAGAAAAGTAAAGATGGTCACCGGAGTGGGCTGTGCCCAAGGAAGAGCTCTGATCTAGTGTAATTAATTCAAAAAACTATCCTTTTGTCTGTCGACTGATTATAATTTGATTATATATTGAAAAGAATTCATTACCTCTTAGATTAGGGCTCTTCTATTACCAGACAATAGGCAATTAGGATAATTGTGAGATCATGTCAAGTCCTGCCAATTGCTCCTAGAATCATGGAGTTTCCCTTGGTTGAGATATCTTGCCATTCACGTCTCTGTTGAGAGTTGCGAGCTCGCTAACTGACCTTCAGGCCAACTTCGAACTTGTCGATGGACGTCGAGGGTGTCGATTATTTCTTTTGGGAGGTCGCGCAGAGTGTTCATAACTTCATAGGAGATGTTAGGAGTGGTGCACAATTAGTCATGTCATTGAAGATGTATGAGACGGTTGGAGCTTACCAGGTTGAAGGTCGTGGCCCAATAAGACCTCTCACGAGTTCACTTAGGAGATCAGTGACCTTAGAGGTCGGTGGTAGCAGGTTGCTGCCCACCTATCCTTGTTGACTTCGTGAGTCTAACTTTCAGGTATTGAAGGTTCGGGCCTTGAGTCCATTTGGGTTGACTTCTATCCGGGTCTTGAAAGTTTATGTTGACTTGTTTGGTTTGTATCCGTTTCTCCCATCATTAGCCTTCTTTACACCCAGCAACCTCAAAGGTCGTGGTGCTTAAATTACCATCTTGAAGTAGTGACCTGTGAGGGCTGTTGCCGTTTCATTCTGCAACGGCTATTTTAGAGGAGTTGTGCCTCTTCAGTTTTGTGGACTTGTCCAGTTTTTAATGACTAAACCGTTCCAGACTTGGAAAGTCGCCTTGTTTAGGTTTTGGAAGGAATTAACCCGTTCTAGATTTGGAAGGTCACCTCGTTTCGATTTTGGAAGGTCGCTACGTTTAGTAGCCCAAGAGACTCCTTATCCCCGTATAAATTAGAAGCTTCAAATTTTGGGATTCTCTTAAACCCTTTCGTATTCTTGCTTCAACCTTTTTTTCTTCCTGCTCTTGCTCTGAACACTTTTTTTCTCCGAGCGATTCTTTTTGGCTCGTAAGAAAATTTTTGTCTTTCTTTCTTCGTAGAAATGTCTTCTTTCTTTCGTACCCCTTCTCTCAACTCGGTTGACTTGGAGAATGGGGTTTTTTACACCTCCCCCCCTAGTCTCAGTTAATTCTCCTCCTATAACGAATCAGGTCTATGACCTCTTTGAGGTGCAGGCCAATTTCGTGTCTTCTTCCCTAAGCCCTGCTGACGTTTTTGAGATTGGTAGGGAACTGAGGCTGGAGAGGGGTGACATTGTCACCACTGTTGAGAATGAGTCGCCTTTACAACAAACGTGACTGACACATAGTCCTCTACATTTCCAGCCTTAGAGAAGATATTCCTTTTCCCTTCCTCCATTCTCTGCTCCTTGACATTGTTTTCTTCTGGGATGTTCCTATTGCTCAACTTGTTCCTAACTGCCTTCGAGCCATGATCGCTTTCATAGCGACTTGCCACCTTTCAGGATCTCGGTATCTTTGGAGCTCTTTAGGAGCTTTTTTAAATTAGGCATCCCCTCAAACTCTAACTCTTCTTTTTCACCTATCTTTCTAATAATCTAGTCTAGAATTACCCTGATTGAAATTTGAACTACTCTTTCTTCAACGAGCTTCCTGACCTAACCAGTGATCAAATTGGGCATAGGGACTTTTTGATTGAGTTGGCTAACTCTGATAGAGTCAAAATCAAATGCACTTCTTCGATTTGGCCAGAGTCCTTCTTTTATCCCGCTGGACTAGGGAGACCAGCAAATCGCAATCTCCCTTCGATCAGGAAAAGCTTGGGGATATCTCCTTTCGGTAGGGAGCTTTCTTGATTTTGGTTACCTCCTGTTTACTGATTTGAAATTTTGTGCTAACTGTTTCTCCTATTTGTTCTGGCAGCACTGAAGCCCACAGCTTGGCTCTTCAGGTCTACTCCTTCCCAAGCTCCTGCTGGCGAAGCTAAAGGTACTGCTGGTGCTTCTTCTGCTATTACTGCTCCAACTCCAACTGTTCAAATTCCTATTCCCCAAGGCAGGGGAGCATAGGTGGTGGTTGAAAGGACTCGGGCTGCCTTTGCAGAGGAGAAAGTTCTTGTGACCTCAGGGTCCAACCCAGGATTCCCAGCGAAGGACGAGGAAGAGGAAGATGACCTGCCCTTTATCCACCGTGTGGCAAGGAAGTAGCTGAACATGACCCCATTTTTGTAATAGGATAGGACATTTTCCAATCTTTTTCTTTTGATGCTCTAGATATTCAACCCTTTATGTTTTTGTATTGTATTGAACATCTTCACCTGAGGTCTGTTTGTGGCCTCTTTGCTTTTTATATGTCGATTTGAATTTTTCTTCAAGAAACTTGTTGTTGCTTTTGTGCGTAACTTTTAAAACTCATGTCAAACAAAGCAAAGCCAAAGGGCAAATAACACGAAATAAGGTCTTAATAAGCTTTGAAACACTTATCTTTCATTTACGCCTTGTTTAAACTAAAACTAAGAAGGTCATTGAGGTTATCTTGCTTTTCGACGAGGTCTCATAAACAGTTTCCCAAGCTTAATTGACGAGTCTGCAAGGTTTCCAATTGTCTTCCTTCAGATTAGCAAGTTTCTAGCTCCATCATTTTTGAACTTCTTGGACTATATAAGGTCCTTCCCAGTGTTCTTTTAGCTAGGTCGGTTGCCCTTGTTTCCCAACATCTGACCTTTAAAATACCATTTCTCCAGTTGTGAAATGCCTTTCTTTCACTCTTTTGTTGAAAAAATTTGTGACTTGCCTTTTGTAGATTCTATCAGTCTCCATTGCTTTGTTTCTGACCTCTTCAAGGAGGTCAAGGCCTGCCTTTCTCTCCCCCTAGTTTAAGACTAAATTATATTCAGTCAGTCTAAGAGACTTCATTCCGACCTCGACTGGCATCATTGCTTCTATGCCAAAGCATTAGCTGAATGGTGTTTCTAACGTAGCTTTCCTAGGTGTTGTTCTGTACTCCCATAGGATGCTCGGAATTTCATCTGGCCAAGCAAGTTTGTGGCCTTCTTTCTCGAGCTCGTTGAGACTCCTCTTAAGTACGTCGAGAATAGTTCTGTTTGTCAACCTCTGTTCAATGTTCAAATTTTTGCAAAAAGGTTTGAATGGGTAGCCATTGAATTGTCGTTCGTTGTCTGAAATTATAGCTCAAGGGATCCCGAACCTGCACATAATGTTTCTCCATACAAAAGACTAGATTTTTGGCTAAGAAATTATTGCAATTGGTTCAGCTTCAACCCATCTAGTGAAGTATTCCATGGCAACAATTAGGAACTAAACACCCTTCACAGCTTTCGAGCAGGTCCTAGAATGTCAATGCCCTAAATATCAAAAGGTACTAATGCGTCGAGTGATTAATACCTTGTTGGTGGCACATGTGATTTGTTCTTATGCAACTGGCAGCTCATGCATTTCTGTATTCTCTTCTGAATGTCTGAAACCATTGAGGGCCAATAATACCCTGTCCTTAGTATTTTCTTGGTAACTGTTTTTGCTCTTGTGTGTGATCCTCATATCCCACTATGTACCTCTTCAATGATGTATTGTCCTTCACCCTTGCTTAAACATTTGAGTAGAGGCCAAGTGTACGACCTCCTATATACCTCATCATCTCCTATCAGGAAGTAGCGAGGTGACCATTTTTGCACTTGGCAAGCTTCTTTCAGGTCAGGTGAGAGGTCACCATCCTTGAGGAACTTGAAGATAGGATATCTCCAATCTGCCTGATCCTCTATGACAAAGCTCTCATCTTGGTTTATATTAGGAGAGTTTAATTGTTCCATTAGTAACTCGGCCTTTGGTCTAGCTATCTCTCGGTAAATTTTGGATAGTGTGTTTGTTTCTGCATTTTGCTCTTTGGGTATTTGCTCAATGAGGAAATGTTCAAGTTTAGACACTATATCCCTTACTCTTGTAAGATATTTGATCATGTTCTCCTCTCTAGCGTTGTATTCTCCAACAACCTGGCTAGCTATAACTTGCTGCACTTAGAGAGCTTTTATAAGTCTTAGACCAACTAAGAGAGCTTCATACTCAAATTCATTATTCGAGGTTGGAAAGTTGTACTTCATAGAGTAAGGGATTCTCACTCCCTCAGGGTTGATCAATACTATTCTTGCACCTGAATTTTCTTTCGCCATGGAAACATCCATATACATGGTCCAAATATTACATTTACAAGTGCTTGTGAGCTCCAATGGAGCTCTTTTGCATTCTTCTACAAAGTTTGAGGGAGCTTGAGCTTTGATTGCTTTCCTTGGCTCAAATTCAATGTGATATCCTGAGAGCTCGAGAGACCACTTCATCGGTCTACCTAATAGCTCATGCTTCGCCAAAGCTTGTTTTAGTGATAAGTTGGTTAAGACTCTTATCGGGGTAAGCTTCAAAATAAGGCTTTAACTTCCTTAAGGTAATAATAATGAGGTACAAAAATTTTTCGAGGTCTGAATATCTAACTTCGGGACCTCGAAGCAAACAAATTACATAATAAATTTGAAATTGTAAACTTGACCTTTATACCAATGGTACAGAGTTGATTGCTTTTTCTGTTGCGGTAAGAAACATCATGATTTCCTCCCCTGGTCTTGGAGAAACAAGCTAGGAGGGCTTTCCCATGAACTCTTTCAGCTTGCTAGAAGCTGTTTGACATTCTTAAGTCCATTGGAAGTCCTTTAGCTTTTTTATGACATCATAGAATTTCTCCCCTTTGTCTACCATTTTACTGATGAAGCGCCCCAGTGCTACCATCGTCCTAGTTAGACTCTGCACCTCTTTGATATTCCGAGGAGGCTCCATGTCCAATAGTGCCATTATTTTATCCGGGTTGGCAACAATGCCTCATTCTAATATCATGAAGCCCAAGAATTTTCTTGCTGAAACTCCAAAGGTGCATTTTTCCGGGTTGAGCTCCATGTAAGTAGTCTTCAGGGCCTGGAAAGTCTCCCTAATGTGCTAAATAAAATCTTCATAGGTCCTGGACTTGATCACAATGTCATCCACATAGACCTTGACGTTCCTCTCAATCTGGTTTTTGAACACCTTATCCATAGCTTGTTGGAATTCAGCTCCAGCATTTTTCAAGGCAAACGACATTTTTGTATAGTTGTAGGTCCCGACCTATGTGATGAACGAGTTTTTTCCATGTCTTCCACTGCCATTTGGATTTTTTGGTATCCTTTAGATGCATGCAGGAAACACAACCACTAATACCCTGCTGCCGAATCTTCCATCTGATCGACACTTGGGATTGGGAATTAGACCTTCTGGTAATACTTCTTTAGTGTGGTGAAATGCACACAGATTCTCCATGTACCCTCTTTTTTTGATACCATGATCGGGTTGGCTAACCATTTTGGGTAAACCATCTCTTTCAGAATTCCCACGTCAAGAAGATCTTGGACTTCTTAAGCTATGACTTCGTTTCACTCAGGGGCGAAAGTCCTCTTTTTCTACTTCACCGGCTTGACTCCTAGTTTGAGTGCGACCTTGTGTTCAACGATCTTATGGTCTATGCCCTCTAGGTCACCAAGTTGCCAGGAGAAGACTTTTAGGTACTCTTGAAGGGAGTCTACGAGCTTCCCTTTGATCTTGGGAGGTAATGACTCTCCCATGTTTATCCCTTTCTCAGGGAATTTTGGGTTCAGGAATACTTTCTCTAATCTGCTGGCTACCTGAATCCTAAGGTCGTCATCATCTTTCGAGAGGTCAATGCAGTCCTCCTGCTTGAGCTCCATCAAGCTTTCCTCATTACCTTCAGCAAGGTAACATTCTACAATGAACCGATCGTCCCCTTCTAGGATAATCTAGGTATCCCCAACTTGGATTTTCATGCTATAGTTTAGCAGAGAGATTTCTGCTCTCAGGTCCATGATCCCTCTTCTGCCTATGACCTCGGTGACCTCCCCGTCGGTCACGCAAACTAAAGTTGGGACTCGAAGAATCCCATCCGCATTGGTGGTGCTGCCATTAAAACTTGTCAAAGTTATGTCCAACCTTTCCTGCGAGCTCTTTCTTATCCCCATCTGATCAAATGCCCTCTAGTACAGGACATTCACAGAACTCCTATTGTCTACCAATATCTTGTGCACTAGGAAATCTCCGACTTGGAGAGATTTTGTTAGGGGTTCAGAGTCTTCCTCTCGAGCTCATTTTGACCTCCTCTCGATGGCATTTATTTCACCGACTAGAGGTCGTTGATTCTACGAGGCTGCTGGAGGTGGATTAGCAAGACCCGTCTTCCTTGCCAGGAACTCTTCTAAGTGACCATCCTTGACCAATCTCCCGATCACTCGCTTGAGGTCAAAACAATCCTCCGTGACATGACCGTGGTCCTTGTGGTAGTGGTACAACTTGGACGGGTCCCTTTTGGCCACTAAGCTTTTGAGAGATCTTGGCGGCTTCAGGAGACCTCTCTTTTCCATGACCACCAAGATTTCGGCTCGTGAGGTCTTGAGGGGAGTGGTCACAAGGTCTGGATGGTCTTTCTTTTCTTGTCCAAAGTTCGTCCCTCTGAGTACAGGTCCCTCCTGTCCCTTTTCGAGGACTGAGGGCTTTTTGGGTGGCCCTTATTGTTTTTTTCTGTGGCTGAGGCAAAACCAGGGATCTTTTTCTGGACCGTTGTTTCCTTAGCCTTGATCAATTCCTTTAGGAGAGATTGTAGCTCCTTTATAGTTTTCACTGGATCCTCGGCCATCCTAATGGCTACGTACCCCCCTTGCAATCATTGTTTGAAGGCAATGATGTAAATGGCATCATTCTTCTGCTTGATCTCCACTGCCTCATCATTGAAGCGACTGTAGTAGCTTCTCGTACTCTCTCCAAACTTTTGTTTAATGTTGAAGAGGTTGTTGATGGCTTTTTCACACCTTGTGCTACTCTGATAATTTTTCAAGAATAGCTCCTTCAACCGTGTCTAGCTTGAGATGCTTGCTTCAGGGATGCCCTTGAACCAAGACTGTGCCTTCTTGGTCAATGTTGACTGGAAGGATCTGCATTTAACATGGTCGAGGTACTCAAACATCTCCATGTAGGACACATATTCATCTGTGTTGCAGTGGTTCCCCCATGCCATCATCTTTTGCCTCCAAGTGTGGGACTTTAAACTTGGTCGACATTCGGGCCGTCCGGATGCTATGGACAAATGGCAATGTCTGCCCTTCTTTTCCTCTCATTTAAGACTGAATTATATTCAATTAGTCTTAGCGACTTCATGTTGACCATGACCGACATCATTGCCTCTGCACCAAAGCATAAATTGAATGGTGTTTCCCCAGTAACTTTTCTAGGTGTCGTTTTCTATGCCCACAAAATGCTTGGAATTTCATCTGGCCAAGTAGGTTTGCGACCTTCTTTCTCGAGCTTGGCTAGTCTTTTCTTAGCCCTTCCAGGATTTTCCTGTTTGATTTCGAACCCGCACAAGATGTTTCTCCAGACAAAAGACTAAACTTTTGGTGATGAAATGGTTGCATTGGCTCCGCTTCAACCTATCTAGTGAAGTAGTCTATGGCAACGATCAAGAACTGAACACCCTCCACTCCTTTCGGGAAGGGTCCAAGAATGTCAATGCCCTAGATATCAGAAGGTACTGATGTGTTTATGGATTGATAATTGGTTGGCAGCACATGTGATTTGTTCCCCTGCAACTAGCAGCTTGTGCATTTCTGAATGTTCTTCTCAATGTCTGAAACCATTGAGGACCAGTAATAACCTGTTCTTAGTATTTTCTTGGCCAAGATCTTTGCTCCTATGTGTGGTCCACATATTCCATTGTGTACCTCTTCAATGACATATTTCCCCCTCATTGACTTAGACATTTGAGTAATAGCCAAGTGTATGACCTCCTGTATAGCTCATCATCTAATAATAGGATGTAATGAGGTGACCATTTTCACACTTGGCGAGCTTCTTTGGGGTCCTATGGGAGGTTGCCATCTTTGAGGAACTTGTAGATTGGATATCTCCAATCTGCCTGATCCTTTATAACCGACAATCTGCCTGATCCTTTATAACCGAGCTCTTGTCTTGGCTTATGCTTGGAGAGCACAATTGTTCCACTAGTAGCTCTGCATTAGTCCCGACTATTTCTCAAAAGACTTTAGATAGTGCATCTGCCTCTACGTTTTGCTCTCTGGGTATTTGCTCAATGAGGAAATGCTCAAGCTTGGATGTGATAGCCCTTACTCTTTTGAGATATTTGATCATGTTGTCCTCTCTAGCTTCGTATTCCCCAGCGACTTGGCTGGCTATGACCTGCGAATCAGTTTTAACGCGTAATTTCTGCATTTTGAGAGCTCTTATAAGTCTTAGGCATGCTAAGAGAGCTTAATATTCGAATTCATTATTAGAGGTTGGGAAGTTGTACTTCACAAAGTAAGGGATTCTCACTCCGTCAGGGCTAATCAGTACTATTCGTGCACCTGAATTTTCTTCTTTCGTAGAACCATTTGTATAAATTGTCCAGATGTTGCTTTCACAGGTGCTTGTGAGCTCGAGTGAAGCTCTTGTGCATTCTTCTACAAAGTCTGAGAGAGCTTGAGCTTTGATTGCTTTCCTTGGCTCAAATTGAATTTGATATCTCGAGAGCTCAAGTGACCACTTCATTGTTCTACCCGACAACTTGAGCTTGGCTCGAGCTTGTGTTAGGGGTAGATTGGTTAATACTCTTATCGGATAAGCTTCAAAATATAGCTTTAATTTCCTCAAGGTAATAATAATGAGGTACAAGAATTTTTCGGGGTCTGAATATCTAGTTTCAGGACCCTTGAGCAATCGACTCACATAATAAATAGGGAACTATTGTCCTAACCTTTCCACCAACAGTACTGAGCTGACTGCTTTCTCATCACAGTAAGATACATCGAGATTTCCTCTCCTGACCTTGGAGAGAAAAGTTGAATAGGCTACCCTAGGAAGTCCTTCTGCTTGATGAACGTTGTTTGGCAGTCCTCAGTCCACTGGAAGTCCTTTAGCTTCTTTATGACGTCATAGAATTTTTCCCCTTATCCGTCATTTTGCTGATGAAGCGCGCTAGTGCTGCTAGCCTGCCATCTTCCTCCTTGATGTTTCTTGGAGGTTCCATGTCCAACAGTGCCTTTATCTTGTCTGGATTGGCATCAATGCCTCTTTTGAAGATCATGAAGCCTAGGAATTGACCTACTGAAACTCCGAAAATGCATTTTTCTAGGTTGAATTTCATGTGGGCAACCTTTAGGGTCTGGAAAGTCTCCCTGATGTCGTTAATGAAATCTTTAGAGGTCTTGGACTTGATTACTATGTCGTCCATGTAGGTCTCTGTGTTCCTCCCAAACTAGTTTTTGAACACCTTATGCATAGCTCACTGGAACTCTGCTAGTCCATTCTTCAGGCTAAATGGCATTTTGATGTAGCAGTATTTCCCGACCTCTATGATGAACGAGGTCTTTTCCATGTCTTCCACTGCTATTCGGATTTGGTGGTACCCATTGTATGCATCCAGAAAGCATAACCACTAATACTCGGCTGTCGAGTCCACCATTTGGTCTATACTTGGAAGTGGATGGGAATCCTTTTGGCAAAATTTGTTTAGTGTGGTGATGTCCACACACATTCTCCATGTTCCTTCTTTCTTTGGGACCACGACTGGGTTGGATAGCCACTCCGGGTATACCACCACTTTCAGAATTCCTACATCAAAAAGAACTTAGACTTCTCGAGATATGATTTCATTTCGCTCAGGGCGAAGGTCCTCTTCTTTCGCTTTATCTGCTTGATTGTCTGACCTTGTGTTCAGCGATTTTTCAGTCTACTCCCTCGAGGTCGCTAAGCTGCCAAACAAAGACCTTCAAATGCTCTTGAATTGAATCAACAAGTTTCCTTTTACCTTGGAATGTATCAACTCTCCAATTTTTATACCTTTCTCAAGGAATTTCGGGTTGAGGAACACTTTCTCTCCTTTACCAGCTGTTTAGATACTGTAATCACCATTCTTTTTCGGGAGATCGATGTAGTTCTTTTTCTCGAGCTTGGGCGAGCTCTCTTTGTTACCGTCAGTGATGTAACATTCTGCGGCGAGCTATTTGTCCCCTTATAGGACAATCCAAGTATCTCCCATTGGATTTCCATGCTGTAGTTGAGCAGAGAAATTTTTGCTCTCAAGTCTACGAAACCCCTTCTGCCCAGGATTGCATTGTAAGTTCCAGAGGTGTCGACCACCATCTAATCCATGACCTTAGTGATCTCTTCGCCACTTGCACGGACTGTTGTTGGGACTCAGAGAATTCTTTCAGCATAGCTCGTGCTGCTGTTGAAGTAGGTCGAAGCTGTGTCTAACCTTGTCAGTAAGCTCTTGTCTATCCCCATTTGGTCGGAGGCTTTCCGGTATAGGACATTCACAGCACTTACAATGTCTACCAGTATTTTGCAGACCAGGAAATCTCCAATCTGGATGGACATTGTGAGGGGTTCAGAGTCTTCGCCTTGAGCTCACTTCGACCTCCTTTCGATGGCATTTATTTCGCGTACGAGAGGTCGTTGATTTTGAGGGGCTGTTGGCAGTGGATCAACAGGACCCGATTTCCTTGCCAAGAACTCTTGCAGGTGGCCCTTCTTGATTAGTCTTTCAATCTTGCGCTTGAGGTCAAAACAATCCTCTGTGAGGTGATCGTGGTCCTTGTGGTAGTGGCAGAACTTAGCTGTGTCTCTTTTAGCCACTGGACTCTTCAGAGGTCTTGGCGGTTTCAAGGGACCTCTCTTTTCCATGTCCACCAGAATTTTGGCCCGTGAGGTCTTCAAAGAAGTGGCCATGAGATCGGGGATGACCTTTCTCTTCTTGTCTTAAGTGCCTCCCTTTGGGTGGAGGTCCTTCCTGTCCTTTTTTGAGGACTAAGGGCTTTTTGGTCGCCCTTTATTATCTTTTTTAATGGCTGAGGCAAAGCCAGGTATCTTCTTCTGGACCGTTGTGTCCTTAGCCTTGATCAATTTTTCTAGGAGCGCCTGCAATTCCTTGATGGTTTTTACTGGCTCCTCGGCCAGCTTGAGGGCTACATACAACCCTTGCAAACCTTGTTTGAAGGCAGTGATATAGATGGCATCATTTTTCTACTCTATCTCCACTGCTTCATCATTGAAGCGACTGTAGTAGCTTCTTGTACTCTCTCCAACCTTCTGGTTGATGTTGAAAAGGTCGTTGATGTCTTTCTGGCACCTTGTGCTGCTCTAATAATTCTTCAAGAACAACTCCTTCAGTTGTGTCGAGCTTGAGATGCTTGCTTGCGGAATGCCCTTGAACCAGGACTGGGCCTTTTTGGTTAATGTTGACAAAAAGGCTCCACATTTGACATGGTTTGGGTACTCGAACATCTACATGTAAGATACATACTTGTGCCATCATATTTTTCTTCTAAGTGTGGGGCTTTGAATCCTGGCAGCATCCAGGTAGTTCGGATACTATGGACAAACGGCGAGGGCTCGGTAAGGTCCACATTTCTCTACGACTCTTGATTGGCATGGGGAGTTGCAATTCTTAGTGGATTGGGGGCTACCCCTTGAGCGTTATCGCTTGTCATTTCGATTAGGCTTTGTTGAGGTGGCATCCTTACTCTATGAGGAGTTCGTAGCGAGCTCTCTTGCTCTTTATGGCCAGCATGTTGCCTTTGACTTCACGACATAGCTATTCGGCTGAGCCTGTCCCTGAGGTCGTAACCTTTTCCATTGTTCAGGGTTTCCCTGAGGTTAGTCACAGGTCTGTTCTTGTCGGCTATGACCTTTCTTGCTCTCGACCTATTTCCCGACCTTGTTCATCAGGCAGGAGGCCATTCTTGGCTTCTAAAGGCAGAGGCGGATTAGGTCGAGTGCACTCAGCTTTTTCCTCTAGGTGGCCGTGAGTTTCTTCGGGAGGGCATCGGAGTACGTCCAGTGGACATGTAATCTCCCCTACTAGAAATCCCCTCCAAGGCTATTACCATTCGTTCCAGGAGATCCTCTGGAGTTGATATCTGTGTTCTCCCAAATCTCTGTTTCTTGGTGTTATCACCATTGGCCGTAGTATCAGGGTGCCCTTGCTCAGGCCTTTCTTGCACAGGTGGAATGTTTGTTGGGACCCCTCGAGACGGACCAGACTGTGATGGCCGCTGTGGTTCCTACTAGGCCGCTAGGGCTTCGCTATTGTCCTTTGCTAGGGGTGGGGCTTCAACCACCATTTTCCTAGTGGTTGAACTCGTGTAGGTTGTGATTAAGTCATTAGGCTTTTTATTTATTTTGTGTAGGGAAGAAGGCTAAGCTTTTTGTTTGATTCCCACTGATAGTGCCAGAACTGGTGGGGCTTGAAAGTGAACACCGGGTCACCCCAAAACCGTGAAGATGTCAATCGACCGCAATTTCAGAAGAAAGTAGAGAAGGTCACCGTAGGTAGGTTGTGCCCAGGGAAGAGCTCTGATGCTTAAGTCAGTATTTCAAGAGTAATCAGGCATAACTAATTCTTAGAGAGACTATTCACCTGTCCGCAGACTGTGTGTCATCTGATTATATAAAAGAAAATCAATTCTCTGATTTGGACTCTGCTATTACGTGACAATAGACTATTAGGATAGTCGTGGGATCCTTAAATCCCGGCAACTGCTTCTAGAATTGTGGAATTTCCCTTGGTTAAGATATCTTGTCATTCATGTCTTTGTCGAGAGCTGCGAGCTCGCTAATTGACCTCTAGACCAGTTTCGCAACCTACCCGTGGACATCGAGGGTCTCGACTATTTCTTCTGAGAGGTTGCGCCGAGTGGTAGTAGGCTCATGGGAGTTGTTAGGAGTCGTGCACATCTAGTCGTGGCACGAGAGATGTATGAGACAAGTTGGGGGTTACTATGTTGTGAGCGGAGGTCTAGTGCTATCTCTCTAAAGCTCATTTAGAAGGTCAGTGGTAGCAGGTCCCTGCCCTCCTATCTTTTGTTGACTTCATAAGTCTAACTTTCATTTATTGAGGGTTGTGGCCGTCAGTCCATTTGGATTGACTTCTGTCCGGGTCTTGCTCATTTATGTCAACTTATCCGGGGCATACCCATTTCTCCCATCAATAATATAGTTTATTATTTATATATAAATTTTTTCTTACTTATTCATATAATATATTTTATTATTTGGTAAAGTTTTATGGAAAATAACTTAAGACACATAAACGGAGTCCAACCACGAAAATGGGTTTGAGCTGAGCTTGAACAAGCCCAAATCAGAGCATTTTAACTCTAACTAGTATAATACCCAAGAGGCACATAGGAAAGTAAGAAAAGTAATTCAGTGGGTTACTCAAAACATATTATTCCTTTTTTTTTTTTTTTCTAATAGTAATATTTTTTGCAAAAATAAAATATTGTGTTTACATTTTAGATTACTTCAAATAATTAACTTTATATTAGTTAACACATCTTTTAATTTCGTTATGAATTATTATTGATATTGAGAACTTATATTGTATTTATTTATTTTTATTTTTGGTGATATTTCATAATATTATTTATTAATATGTTATCGCTATTGACTTAAATAAGTTGAATTAATTTTTTATTCTTATAAATTAAATACTATAAACATTGCATTAAAAATATTATGATCATTTCATTTTATAAATAATTTGTTAAGAATACAAAGATTTATATTTATTAATTAATTAATATTTAATTTTATTCACAATTTAATTAACTGAATTTATTAAATATTTATTTAATTAAAACTATTATTGTCATGTCATTTTGTAAGCAATTCGACAAAAATATGAAAGGTCTTTTTTTTATAAAAATCATTTTTGATTTATCTTTAGAAATATGATAGATTAAAATAAAAAAGTAACCATAAAAAGAACAAAGAAAACTCAACATGTCATTAATAATATTTTTGAATTATCAATAATCTTTTTTTTATTATATTATTAAAAGAATGTAAATAGAAAAGGTAAATTAATGTGATTAAAAGCAATAAGTGGGAAGTCATTAATAATCAAAGATAAGCTATAAAATAATAAAAATAAAAAATGTAATTAAAAAATATAAATTAATGTGTCATCACCAACATTTCAAATTAACATCTTTGCTAAAATTAAAAAATAAGAAATATTTAAGTGTAATTTTTAATTATTTTTTTAAAAATTCAATTATATATTTGTAATAGTTAATACAATTCTGTTTAAATGGCATATGATGAGTTATTATAGATTTTCCACTTATATTTTACGTTAAGTCTACTTTTGTATACCGTTATATTTTAAAATGTTATTTAATAATATTTTATCTTAAATAAGTTGAATAAAGTTTTTTTAAAAAGAAATTTTAAATAGTATTGAATTGAATATTTTAAGTAATATTATTATTATTTTGAATTATCCTCAGAGTATAACAAAGGTAAAAAAAATTGTAATTAAAAAAGTAAATTAATTCATCATCCACTGAAAGTCTAAATTATCACAATTCTTAAAATTTAAATTATATAAAAATAATCAATTTGTAACTAAAAAGTAAATCAATGCAGCATCCATCAAAGGTCTAAATTATCACAATTTTTGAAATTTAAATTATATAAAAAAATCAGTGAATTCTTATGATTTAGTTTTGTTATTAGAAGAAATTGTTTTTTCAAATTTTTTATTTATCCATATTACTTTTAAAAAGACATACAATGATTTTTAAATCTAAACTCATTAATTGTGACTGTTATTAAGTACAATTTTGACTATTGATTATAAAACTAATTTACAAATTAGGCTATACATAAATTCTATGTTATATTTAAAAGTATTATTGAGTAATATTTAATAATTATTGCAACATACATTGTTATCTATCTTCAATCAAAAATTAATATTTTTTCACTAATATAAAATTTAATATATTTTTTAAAAATTTTTATAAACATAATCAATTATATTTTATGTTATGTCTACTATTTTGTGACGTTATATTTTAAAATGTTATTTAATAATATGTTATCTTAAATAAGTTGAATGGAGTTTTTTTTAAAAAAAAAAAATTTAAATAGAATTGAAATGAATATTTTTTGTACTGAGAAATATTTTGTAACTAAAAAAGTAAATCAGTGTATCATTCACCAAACGTCTAAATTATTATAAATTTTAAAATTTAAATTCTATATATATAAAAAAAGAATTCTAATGGTTTAGTTTTGTTATTATAAGAAATTATTTTCCCAGATTCTCTATTTATCCATATTACTTTTAAAAAGAGAGTATAAATTCTATATTATATTTAAAAGTATTATTCAATAATATTTAATAATTATCCCAACTTACCTATCAAGAATCATAAACAATATTTTTTCACCAATAAAAAAATTAATATTCCTTTAAGAATTATATATATGTAATATCAATGAAACTCTTTTAATTTTTTATATTATCCAAAATAATTTTTCAGAAAAATGCTTGGAATAAAATTGGTGGGGTGAGCCAGGCCTCGGCTATTGTACAACACCAAGGCGACTCTCAAGAGCCTAGGCAGCAAGCTATACTAATTGGACTCTTTCCCCAAAAAATAAAGTTAACATCATGTAGATCATTAGCCCATGTATCAAATGTTAAACTGATAAGAATAGATACTACATTTGATCTTATACAAAAGGGGTTGCGAAATTTAGACACACAAGTGCACTTACGGTTCAAGTAATATAAAAATTATCATTTCCTCAAGAACTTAATTTAAGCAATTAAATTAACTAATACTATTGCAAATTCCTAATTCAAGTAGAAAAATAAAATGGTGAGTTTTAGTAGATTTTTACCTAAACTACTAAATTAAATGAGAAAACAGAATAAATAAAATGCTAATAACCAATGAGATGAATTCTGGGTCATTAATTTCCGCCAATGTCATGATGAATAACTCAACCTATTCACTTAATTATTTATGAGTAATTGTTAAACTAGGGTTCCAAATTATTCACTAAGTTCTCCCGATCAATAGTGAATCTAATTATTAAGACCAATTTCCTATATTCCTATGGTAAATTGGAGTCTTAACAATTGCTTTAAAAATATAACCCTAATTTGGTTACCTATGGTTTTTAGGTATATTCCTATCTTAGACACAAATTAACAATCTCTAATAATCATAAATTATATCAATTTAGGCTCCCTTTCACAAGTTTCACCCAAATTAACATATTAGTTTCTTAGTTGATCAGTTTATGAAAAGCATTCAACACAAATTGATACAAACAATCACAATTGCATAAATAATTAACCTTTAAGGTAAAAAATCAATTAAATCTACCAAAGAGTTCCATTACTGCCCTAGAAAAATATTTTGTTCAACATATTCATAACATTAAATCTTTTTTTGACACACATGTATGGGCAAAGGTATAAACTTCTTACGACATCTTTTTGTGTCGAAAAGACAATTTTTTTTTCTCAACACATTCAGTATTGAAAATTTTCTTCTTTGTCTTTTTTTTTTTTTTTTTTTTTTTGACAGTAGTACTGGTATATAGATAAAATTATGTCGACAATTAGGTTTTGTGTCGAGTTTAAAATTCAAGCTTGAACTTGACTCGTTAAACATTTGGAAGGTTCAAGCTTGAACTCGTTTAAGTGCAGTCAAAGCGGCTCGAACCAAAGCTTTGATATGTTTAAGCTCATTTATGTGTATAAGTTCATTTTTCTTAAATTCTTAAAACTTTAAGAAATATTATTATTTATTATATATAGTAGATGAATAAATAAAATATATTATATAAAATAAATAAAAAATTATATATTTAATAAATAAGTTATATATTATATTATATTATAAATAAAACATTATTTATAATAAAAGCTCATCGAAGCACGCTATCCTAACGAATCGAATACTTATGAGGTTGGCTTGGCTTGTATAATACTGATAGAAGAATTAAAAAGAAATTAAAGAAAAGAAAATTCTAAGTAAGAAAATCTTCTCTTGAATTCTCCTTCAGTCTTTGTGTTCCAGTCTCTGGGTCTTGTTCTCTGTCTTTCTCTACAGATCAAATTCTCCTTCTAGTAGTTTTTTCTCCTCTTTCCTCTAAATAAGTGGCAATTATCCCCCCTTTTCCTCTTTTTAAATTCTCCCAATTGACGTTATTTTTCCTTCCCTCTTTTAGACATTTCTCTCTCATTAATTAATTGGTCCCACTCCATAAAGATTTAGGAAAGCAATTAATAAAATAATAATTTTCTCTAATTTGACAAAGTCACTTTGACAAGTTGACTTTTTCACTTTACCAAGGTGGAAACTGTTTTGCCTAGGCAAGAATGCATTGTCCAGAAATTGTCATCAATCTTCTTAAGCACTTTTTAACTCCAAAATTGCTTCCAATCTTCTCTATAATGCTCCCTTTGATCCATGATTTCATCCATTGAAGAGAATCGAGGCTCCTGGCCAGTGCTATCATTATGGAAGAGTGACTTTTCATGCCTCCATAAGTACGGAAGCCTTTCTTGAAGCAGCTTTCCATTCCTTGGAGTACTATTCTCATTCCCAATGC
>JAOXNR010040860.1:0-20004 GCA_028571225.1 Parsonsia alboflavescens | reverse complement strand
TTCTCATCTAAATCCCCTCGTATGTAACACGAGGTTTCTTTACCATATTATTGTAATATAGTATAGGGTAATTTCATTACAACTAGGAGAAGTTGTTCTTTACCCTTAGATTGACCTCTTTTGATTCTCTCATAGGCTTGGGAGAATTGAGTAGGATGGGCTATAACTATGTCACGTTTATCTTCCTTTCACTTTGCATGTTATTACTGTCATTATGATATGATCATGTTAACCAGTATTAATATTCAAGTGGTCAGTTATATTAAATTGGTGAGATCTTTTACAACTTAGTTAAATCCCTCAAATTAAATTAGGTCAAGATTAATGCCTACCAATTAATGACACTCGTTAAAACTTGGATCAATGTGTGTAAATTTGCCAAAGAAAAGGTGCCATGTTTATCTTAGTGAAACACAATAGGATAAAAGTGTCCTCCAAAGGGTTTGAAATTGGGTATGCTTAACTAGGTTCCCTCAATTAGATTGGGGTAATCTAGAGGCATTAAGAACAATAGTTGTTCATGTTTAAACTAAGAGTTGCATACAGATGCAATTAGCAAGGTGTTGCTTAGCCAAATAACTGAGTCTCAAGGGATAGCCAAAGCAACCTTGGGTAAGGTGAAATATGGATCTTGGTCCACTAGAAAGTTAAATGTGTAACTTTCCAAATTAATAATGAGGGTTGTTAATTTGATGCAAATAGTGGGAGTATCATTTAAGATTTTAATATTAAATGATCATTTCATGATACATATATTTTACATATTTTATTGTAGATTACCATGGCACTTAACACAAATAATAAAACACTGTCATTGCAATCGGTCGTTGAGAAGGACAAACTGAATGGGATGAAATTCTTGGATTGGTACATTAATGTGAGGATAGTCCTCAAACAAGAAAAGAAGAGGTAGTCCTAGAGGGTCTTGTTCCTGAAGAACCTAACTCCCAGGCACAAGGTCTGAAAAAGATGCTCACAAGAAGCATCAAGATGATGCTATTGACGTCGGTTGCCTCATGCCTGGGTCCATGAACTCTGAGCTTTAGAAGCAACATGAGGAAATGGATGCTTATGATATGATAGAGCACCTGAAACAACTTTGTCAAGAGCTAGCTAGGGAAAAGAGGTTTGATGTCTCCAAGGCTTTATTTCAATGTAGAATGGCAGAGGGTTCTCTAGTTGGTTCTCATGTCCTCAAAATGATTGGGTATATTGAGAACCTAGAGAGATTGGGTTTTCATCTAGGTCAAGGGTTGGCCACTGATGTTATACTGCAATCGTTGCTTGAGAGTTATAACCAAGTAGTTGTGAACTACAACATGAAAGAGATTGACAAAACTTTGCCTTAGTTGCTTAACATGTTAAGAACTGCTGAGTCAAATATTAAGAAGTCCACCAAACCCAAGGATGTCTTGTTGGTTAGGAAATTCAAGGGTAACGGCAAGGGAATGGGTAAAGGCAAAAAAAATGACAAGAAGCCTGTTGGAAAGTCGAAGCCCAATTCTGCTGCATTACACCCAAAAGGAGGCATGGCCATGGAAGGAAACTGTTTCGATTGCCATGAGCCAAGACACTGGAAAAGAAATTGCAACCTTTACTTGGAAGAAGTAAAGAAGAAGAAGGCAAATGAGAAGGCCAACGAGTCTTCTACTCCAGGTATTGTTGTTATAGAAGTCAATTTATCTACTTCTACATCATGGGTATTAGATATTGGATCTGGATCTCACATTTGTGTTGCAGGATCTCAGAAGGAGTAGATTGTTGGCAAGAGGAGAAGTCGACCTACGAGTTGGGAATCGAGCAAGGGTTGCTGCATTAGCTGTAGGAACTTATGTTTTGACTTTGTCCCTTGGGCTTGTTTTAGAATTAAATAATTGCTATTTTGTGCTTTCTGTTACTAAAAACATTATTTCTATTTCTTGTTTGGACAAGATTGGCTTTTCATTTATAATAAAGGACAACTGTTGCTCCATTTATTTAAGTGAAATTTTCTATCGAAGTGCAAAATTATTTAATAGCCTTTATATTTTAAAATCTCGACACACCTCTTTATAGCATAAATACTAAAAGGATTAAATCAAATGATATTAATCCGACAATTATTTGGCATTGTCGCTTAGGCCATATAAATGAGAATCGTCTTTCCAAACTCCATAAAAATGGATATTTGGACCCCTTTGATTTTGAATCATAAGAAAATTGCGAATCTTGTTTATTGGGTAAAATGACAAAAGCCCCTTTCATGGGACACAATGAAAGGGCAATTGAATTATTTGGCCTTATACATTCCGATGTGTGTGGTCCATTAAGCACTCAAGTTAGAGGTGGGTTTAGATACTTCATTACATTTACTGATGATTTCGGTAGATATGGCTACGTATATCTTATGAAACAAAAATCAGAATCCTTTGAAAAGTTCAAAGAATTCAAAAACGAAGTACAAAACCAACTAGGCAGAAGTATTAAAATACTTAGTTCAGATCAAGGTGGTGAATACTTAAGCCAAGAATTTCATGACTATCTAAAAGAGTATGGAATAGTTCAACAACACACTCCCCCAGCCACGCCAGAATGGAATGGCATATCTGAAAGGAGAAATCGAACATTATTATATATGGTTTGATCAATGATGATTCATGTAGACCTTCCAATTTCATTTTGGGGATATACTTTTGAAACAGTTGCATTTACACTGAATCGTATTCCATCTAAATCAATTTAAAAGACACCATATGAGTTATTCATTGGGAAACGTCCCAAAATGTCTTTATGAAGATTTGGGGCTGTGAAGTTTTCGTGAAATATCAAGTTTCTGATAAACTCGAGCCTAAATCTGACAAATGTCTCTTTGTAGGTTATTCTGAATTAACTAAAGGATATTACTTTTATAACCCCATTGTGCAAAAGGTGTTTGTAACTCGTACAAGCATCCTTTTAGAAAGAAAGTTTGTCTCTAAAAGAGGAGAAAAGTAGAACTTCAAGAAGTTCTAGAACTACAAAGAGATACAACTGATATAGAGATGGGAACTGAGCAGACAGCACAACCTATGGTTGCTCAACGATTTGTTCAAGAGACACAAGCTCCACATAGGTCACTTAGGACAAATTGTCAGCCACAGAGATATGATGATGTGTTGCCCATGGATCAAGATGAGCCTACTGCCTACCAGGAAGCTATGATGGGCCTAGACTCTGAGAAAGGCTTCAAGCCATAAGATCTGGATTTGAATCCATGTATATAAATCAAGTTTGGACTTTGGTTGATCCACTTGAAGGAGTAAAACCCATTGAATGCAAATGGGTTTTCAAGAAGAAAACCGACATGGATGGTGAAGTTCATACTTACAAGGGGCGATTAGTCTCCAAATGTTTCAAACAAGTTCATGGTATTGACTATGATGAAATTTTTTCACCTGTAGCTATGATAAAATCCATCAGGATCTTACTTGCTATAGTAGCATGTCATAATTATGAAATCGGGCAAATGGACATCAAGTTTGCTTTTCTGAGTGGAAAGCTTCTCGAGGATGTGTATATGACACAACCTGATGGTTTTGTTGATCTGGATAATGTTGGAAAGGTGTGCAAGCTACAACATTTTGTTTATGGATTAAAGCAAGCATCTCGTAGTTGGGATCTTCAAGATGAACCTCGTGTCTACAAGAAGATCAGTGGGAGTATTGTGGTATTCCTGGTACTATATGTGCATGACATACTTATTAAGGGAGTTTTTTTTCTATGAAAGACTTAGGCGAAGCAAATTATATACTAGGTATAATGATCTACAGAGATAGATTCAGAAAGTTGATTGGCCTAAGTTAGAGTACATACATAGACAAGGTGCTAAAGAGGTTTAGCATGCCAGAGTCTATGAAGGGATTCTTGCCTATGACACATGGCATAAATCTTTCGAAAGGACAGTGTCCTACAACAGAGGAAGAATGACAACGCATGAGTAAGATTCCATATGCATTTGCCATTGGATCTATCATGTATGCTATGTTATGTACAGGTCCCGATGTTTCATATGCTTTGAGCATGACAAGCAGATACCAAGGTGATCTAGGGGAACACCATTGGACTGCTATTAAGAATATCCTTAGATATTTATGAAATACTAAGGATACATTCCTAATCTTTGGAGGTGATGAAGAGCTTATTGTAACAGGTTACACTGATGTTAGTTTTCAAACCGATAAACATGATTTTCGATCGCAATCAGGTTTTGTGTTTTGCCTTACTGGTGGGGCTGTATGCGGGAAAAGTTCAAAGTAGGCAATAGTAGTCGATTCTACGACAGAAGCTGAGTACAGAAGCAGCAAAAGAGGTAGTTTGGATCCAGAGGTTCATCACTGAGTTTGGGTGCTACCTTGTACCACTGATCCTGTGGAGCTTTATTATGACAACAACGGAACTATTGCAAGGCTAAGGAACCAAGATCTCACTAGTGGTTCAAACATACACATCGACGATACCACCTCACTCGAGAAATTATCGAGATAGGAGATGTTAAGATATGCAAAGTACCAATAGATGACAATGTCGCTGATCCTTTGACGAAACCTCCGACGTAGTAGAGACATGATCTTCACACTAGATCTCTGGGCATTGGATTCATGAGTGATTGGTCTTAGTGAAAGTGCGACATTCTTGGATATGCCCTAAGAACATATGATGATTTTTCTTAGTTGGCATAATTTTGTATCATGTTGCTATTTATATCACTATATAATTTACTTTTATATCTTTGTTTCATTAAATAAATTATGTAATGTCCTTAGAATAGTTTATTTCTATTTTTAAAACGTCCTTAGTCAAATGTCATTGAGATTTGGATACCAATTACTCGCTGAGACTAGTATGTGCGGATTGATGACAGCCATCATGGATATGAGATATCAAATAATCATATAAGTACACATAGAGTATCGTATACTGGACCCGCCATGAAATCACTTCATGGATTGTTATATGAGTGTCATGGGTCATTTCATTGTGATAATCATGTCTCATCTTTTAACTTGAGGTCAACAGAGATTCCTGCGTGAAAGATTGCATAGTTTGATATTGTCAAACGTCACTCTTAACTGAGAGAACAATAAAGGCATATATTGAGTATGTCCTAATTTGAGATGTGGAATGTTGAATGATCAAGATAGGATTTGTCCCTTTTATATAACAAGAGATTGATGTCGAGCATTCTTGGTTGAGTGAGATTATGAAATGCATGGCCATGCTCGAACAAGTAGATATGAGATATTTATCTTATTCGGATTAATTAATCTACTCGGGGTTGATAATTGAGATATTGAACTTTTCGAGTATGACACGTTCCATGACTTGTGTTCAATTATGACTTCCTGGACAAAGAGATTAAGACATGTTATTTTTATCACGAAAGGTTTTTTGTTGTGACCCACATTCCCATTAATTGGATTGCAATAATGTGTTGCTAGACACCGCTTATTGTACATGACATTAAATATTGTTATAGTCAAATGGCAATTTTATGAGGGCCTATTAGGTGTCACGTTCAGAACGTATCACTTAATGGGTAATATCTCATTTGGGACCTAAATGCAATTAGCTAAAGTTGTTTAGTCTAATTCACGAATTGGAATAAAACTAAAACATAATTAAATGTTAATTATGTGTTAAATTGTAATTATTCAGGTTCGTTGAATTTGGACAATTTTGTTATTAACCAGCTCTATTTGGATTTTGAATCCTATAAGTAGTTATGATAGAATTATCTTGAAGATTTCTTCACGAAGTTTTGAAGAGTTATTCTAGTTTTCTGAACGATTGATATAATTTTCATCAGAGTGTCTGTATAGAAAAATTAAGAGTTCAGAGAAATAAATAAATAAAAAAACAAGAAAACCATATTCACTATTGAATATAGCAGTTCAATAGTGTTTATTTTCGTTGTTTTGTTCGGGAGACATACATTGGAAGCGGATGTTGGTGTGACGAAGTATAGGCAACGTCGGAGATTTTTTCTGGTGATTGCAAACCAGAAATTCCTACATTTGTCTTCGGTCTGAGAATCGAAACAAAAGGTAATGTCAGTACCCTCTCTAGACTTCATTCGATTGATGCCTGGAGGAGGTCTGTTTGTGGCCTTTCCTTCGCACTTAGCGATAAATTGTTTTTTTATTTTCTATTTTATCTAGTGTAAATGTATATTTGCTCAAAATGTACAAGTTACTCAAGAATACCTAAGGGGCATCTTCATGGGAACATTAGATAAATCTATGTTAACAAAATAAAAGAGGATAACACACTGGGATACCAGGCTTAAATCACCCTGTATACTTGTGTCTTAATCTTAAAGTAAGTGTCGTTTACATCTGCCTTGAACGCCTAAAAAATGAGACCATTTTTGACCTTCCAAATGTAATAGACCATGGTGAGCAGCCCAACTCTGTTGTGTTTTGGCTGCCAAGTCATGCCTTGTGCTTCCTTCTTGAGCCATTTGATGGCCGCCTGCAACGTTATCATCTGTCGAGTTATGCCAAGCCACTCTCGGACTTTCACCCAAAATTTTTGAGCGAAATGGCATGAGAAGAATAGGTGCCGATGCGAGTCCTAGGTGCCTTGGCATAGACTGCAATTGGTATCTAACCGCTCCAGAAATGTCAATATATCTTTGGTAAACAACTTGCCTTGTGCCGCTAACCATGGCGTGAATGAAAACCTGGGCGGAATCCAGGCTGCCCAAATGGCCATCCTCACACTACCCTCGGCTTGTGGTGCCTCAGCTCATGGAGGCCTCCCTAGTACTGTATTTGCTGCCTACGATCCATCCTCGCATCAATGTGACAGCAGCTTCAGGAGAACCTCCTCTAGCCACCAGCATGTCTTGAATATCCAGCAATCTTTTCTAAAGGGCCGAGTCATCCTTCCTTTTATGCACCTCCCGAATGCTAGTGAGTCCATTGTAGTAGTGGCTTACCCGTTTGATCCATAACGTGTCCGTCTTGGAGTGCATGTTCCATATGGTTTTGGCCAATAATGAGTGGTTCCACGTCATTAAGTCCCTAAAGCCAAGGAACCCTTGTTCTTTTGGATAACACATGTCCTTCCACTCCACTAATGCTCTACCATTTTGCCACAAGAAGTTCCTACAAAAAGCCACCACACTCTCCACAACCTTGCATGGCATAGGGAGAATACTATACATTCTGCACGAGCTCCGTCCTCCTCCTATAGGACAACAGAATACCCTTCCATGCAATGATGTGATTCGTAATCTTGTTGAGGAAGTCTTGATAGTGTGCCACCTTAAGTCTTGCCGGAGCCAACGGAATACCTAAGTATCTACAAGGCATGGTTCCAATGGAAAAACTAGTGTACTCTTTGATTTCTTCCAAGTCCCCATGGGGAATGTTGGTTGCGAAGATGGTGGACTTGAGCGAATTAGCCATCAGCTCGGACACCTTCCCAAACTCCCTCAAGCAATCAACCACCACCTTGACCGAACCCACATCACCTCGAGCAAACAAAAATAGTTCATGGGTATAGGCTAAGTGGGAGATCCGTAGATGCCCAGACATAGGAAGGAAGTTGAAGTTCATGGAAGATGTAGCAATTTTCAATTATCTTAACAAGTATTCCAAGCAAATGGTAAAGAGGTGGGGGAAGAGGGGGTCACCTTGGCGAAGGCCCCGTTCGCCTTTGAAGAAGAAATAGAGGGAGCCATTTACTTGCACCGAAAAGGTGGTGGTGGTAACACATTCCACCACCCAATCCACAAACTTGTTGGGAAATCCTAATCCCATTAAGGGCCTCAAATAGGAAACTCCAAGAGATAGTGTCATAAGCTTTCTTCAAATTGATCTTGATAGTGCACCTAGGAGACACTTGTTTCCGATTGTATTGGAGGACGAGTTCTTGTGCTAGGTAGACATTCTCCAAGAGACTCCTTCCTATGACAAATGCGGCTTGGCACTCATCCACCAAATCCACAAAGAGAGGAGAAAGTTGACTCGATAAGATCTTGGAGATGATTTTGTAAACCACATTGCAACATGAGACAGGCCTATAGTCACCAACCTTCGGGGCATGAGAGGACATAGGCACCAATGCAATGACGGAGTGGTTAAGTTGCCTTAGTAGCCTCCCAGAATGAAAGAATTGCTTAACCGCCCTACACACATCAGAGCCAACCACATCCCAACACTTCTTAATGAAGCCTTAAGAAAACCCGTCTAGCCCCGGTGCTTTCCCTTCATCAATACTCCAAAGAGCGGCCTTGATGTCTGGATCACCCACATCCATGCAAAGTGTAGATGCTTGTTCATCCGTCACCTAGTTGACCGCCTTGAAGATTTCCACATTTAGTCTCATGACCACCATCTCAATTCCCAACAAGTCGAGGAAGTAGGAGATAAATTCCATGCCAACTTCTTCATAGCTTTGTGTAACCTACTCATCTCCCCATTTAATGGCTACTATTTGATTCCTCCTCTTATTTCCTTTCACCAAATCATGGAAGAACTTGGTGCCCTTGTACGCCGTATTGAGATAGAAGCATTTAGCACTTTGGGAGTAGAAGGACCTCTCAGCCTTGGATAGCCTTAAGGCCTTCTCTCTCAAGTCCACGACCTTGTCTTAGAGCATCCTATGCCCTTGATTATTATGTAATCCAAGTATAACCGTCTTGAGCTGTGCTTGGCCTAGATGAGATATGAGAGTAATTAAGAGCATTTAAGGTCTTTAGTGGGGCCTTGAGGGCCTCTAGCCTTGGCGATAGATTGTTGAATTGTGAGCAAGAATGCATGACTTCTATGGCTAAGTATGATTGTGGAGACGATTATAATGTCTATAAGCTAGGGGCTATTTGTGAAATTCTTGAGCATAATGATTCCTTGTTCAGGGAAACCATGTCTTATACCTCCATGAATCTTGTGACAGCTTTTATGGACTTTGAATTTGTTAAGGAGTCATGTGTGCAAGAATATGATTGTAGAAACATGAATAAAGCATGTGGAAGAAATTCGCATGTCTCTAAGAGCTTCTTAAATGATTTGTTAGATCTTAAGCTTATTAGAAAATCATTGGTGAAAGAGCATGCTTGTGATTATGTGCTTATTGTCTCTAGACAAGTTATATATGGTGAATTCTATGTGCATATTGATTCTTGGATTGGAGAAAATGCTTTGTTTTTGCCTATGAATTCTATGTATGACTTGTTGGCTATTGAGTTTCATAGAAACAATTTGGAGATACATTCTTGTGATTGGAATTACTTGAATTTCTTGTTGAAGTATATCTTTGAGTCACGCATGAAGGGAATCTTGAAGTTTGTCTTGGATGATAGAGTTTTACGGATCATCGAAGCTATGATTATTGATGATAGCAATTTATATATTTGTGGTCTTGTGTGCAACCTCATTGTTGACTTTAAATTCTTGTTTGAGATGCACTCCATTGTGATTTATATGAGAGGAAAGTTCATGCTTATCGATGACAACTGCTTGTTGGAGATTGATGATGAAGCATGGCATGTCATGTTGAGAGGTTGACTTTAGTTGAAATTTTGAAGTTTCATGACTGATATAACAACATGAATGCTTGGATTTCATATTTTCTTGAGATTCTTAGATTCAAAGCTCACGATGTTCATGGTAATATGTTGAGAATTGGTACTTTATATGTTCTGGGTTGTTCAAAGCATGATGAATTCTTTGAGTTGTTGAATTTTGAGAACCACGAAATAGATTTTGTGAGATATAAGAGTCCTAGATTCTTGGATATGCTATCTAGAAAGCATATTTTAGCACTACATATGAAAAAGAAGCCGATGATTGTTGGAGCATTCTTGTTTATATCTTGTGAAATGATCATTTATGATGAGAAGTTGATTTTTATTGAAATTGAACTTTATGAGGATGAGATCAATGAGTTTGCTATGTGCTAAGTCTCTTTTCGGCATGATTCGTGGAAGTAAATGATGTTACGGTTAAAGTTTTGTATCAAGAATAGAGATATGTTGGTATTTTGAAAATTTTGGAAATTTTGAAAATATCCCTAATTTTATAAGAGTATAATGGTGTCCATTTTGATGATTTTATTTATTTATTTATTTTTTAACATCGCCTTTGACGATTGGGGGTTTGGCAGAGCCCTACCCGTTTATTGGAATAAAAAATTAAGCAACAATAGAAGGGACATAAAGCCTTGCTCTATAAGAAGGTGGAGACAAATCCACTTCAAGTAAACAACAAGACTAGGAACATATTCTAATAGATGGTATATGCATCCTATCCAAATTGCAATGACCCCTAACTTGGAAGAGAGCGAAAAGAAGAAAAATAAGAACTACTCAATGAATCACATGCCGAATTTGCCAATTGATCTGCAGCCATATTACCCTCTCCACAGATGTGCATGAGATTGAAGTTGTCAAGTCGTGGCAATGCCTTAATTTCCTTCATCTGCCCGAAGATGTTCCATGGAATAGAATGATTCGCATCCAGTCCATTAGAACTCTGGTGTCCATCCAGTTATGCAATATGCAAAATCTCAATCCCTCTAATAATGCTCCAACTTTAGCCTCTATGTAAGAAGCTCTATGCAGATAGATAGAAAAAGCCCTTTGAAAACACCATTTTCCATCCGAATAATGCCTCCGCACCCAGCAGTCCCAGGATTTCCTCTTGCCGCTCCGTCTACATTCAGAATCATATGATCAACAAGCTCCCTCCGGTACCATTGCACCGGTAAAATCTGCTTAATATTCTCTTTAACAGGTATTGGAAGATATCGAGCAACATTCGGAGTATGGAAAGCTCGCCTATGATCATGAAGTTTATGAATGATAGAAGAGATAATATTGTTCCTAGAACTTGTCTTTCCATCAAAAATAAACTTGCACCCGGCTGTCCATATCTCGCGACAGATTAGAATAGGAAGTAGGATAGCCAATAATCCAATTGTGGGTTTCGGTCCATACCACCATAATATATTTGAAGGCAAACCACCATGACGAAAACCCAACAAACCCACACTATTACAAAAATGCTGCCATACCTCTCTTGCAATAACACAATCTCCAAATAGGTGTTGAAAAGATTCAGAAGATTGCAGTCAATGACATCGGGAAACAATTTCAAAACCCATTCTCCTGAAAGCATAATCCAACTCCAAGAAGCCATTAATCAATCTCCACATGAAGACCAACCATTACAAAGGAATAGTCTTATGCCTAAATTGGAAAGGGAAGGCTGAATTATCCAAACAACTGTGAAATTCAGAAAGACAACAAGACAGACAAAATTTCCCATTAGAAGATAACATCTAGACATAATTATTTACCCCTCCCTCAAGAGAAAGAAATTCAGTAATAAACTAAGCAGATAGCTCACCAATGTCCCAGCCACCATCACCCATAAAATCATCCTCTTTTGCATCACTATTCCTGAATTCCAAGCATCTGTCAATAAGTTTACCTGTAGTCAGCCAATTTCAGAGCCACAAAGAAAGATCTCCATTATCTATCTTGACTGAGATGAATGGATTAAGCCTCTTGTGAAATAGAAATCAGTCTCCTCCATTCCCTTGGACCTCTTTGAAGTAAAGGACATCCTAAATGAAAATCATATTTCAACTTAAGATGTCTTACCCAAAGGGAGTTGCCAGTTCGAAAACGCCATCACAACTTAAAACCATATGCTGAAACCAAATCCGAAATTGAAGATATCTCCAACCCTCCTTTTGAATATGGTCTGCATATCTTCGACCATTGACACCGATGCCTAAGATCTCCCAGTTCCGAAGTACAACAAAAGAATTGAGCAAATTTTCTCTCCAATTCTTTAATCATCTGGACCGACGGATTCATAATAGCCAACAAATATTTCCCCATAGAGGATAATACATGATTAATGAGGATAATTCGATCTCTGATGGAAAGATATTTTTTTGCCAGCCTGAGATTCTGGGAATAATCTTGTCAATCAGAGGTTGGAAATATATCGCCTTTGTTCTCCCTGCATAAATCGGAAAACCCAAGTATGGAATTGGCATATTCTTCAATACACAACCTGTTAAAGAACGGATGAGCTGCTGCCTGACTTGTGAGGAATGCTTTGGAAGATACAAGGAACTCTTGTGATAGTTGATCTTCTATCCCGAACAATCCTGATAATAATTCAAAAAATTAATTAAATTCACCAATTTCTTCTTCAAACCCTTATGAAAATAATGACATCATCTGCAAAGTTGAGATGTGAGACTGGATAACTCAATCTATCAGATATAAAATCCCCAATATCATGATTTAGCAATATACGATCGAGACCTCTAGATAGCATTTCTGCCACCAAAATAAATAATGTTGGAGAAAGAGGATCTCCTTGACAAACCCCTCGACTGGATGGAAAGAACCGAGAAATTAACCGTAACAGAAAAATGGTTGAAAGAAATAGCATTCTTAATTAGGTTCACAAAATGCTGGTTGAAGCCGAATTGAGAAAGAATAGAGCTAATAATTCCATGAAACTCCATCGAAAGCTTTCAACATATCCAATTTAATTATCACATTACCCCCTCGACAAGACTTATTTAGTGATTGAGAAAACTCCGAAGCTAAAGAGGATATTGTCTGCAATATTTTTCCCCAATACAAAACCCCCTTGACTATCACTACTCAAGGCTGGCAAAATTTGAGCATGTCTTGTAGCAAGTACCTTTCCAATGATCTTTGCAGAGAAATTGCAAAGACTGATAGGACGGAAATCAGCAAAACTTGAAGGATTATCCACTTTCGGAATGAGCACAATTTGCGTTGCACTTATTTGTTTGGGCAGCCGAATTCCTGACCAGAAATCACAAACAAAAAGAAGTACATCATCTGGAATCAAATCCCAAAATTCTTGGAAAAAGAACCTTGAAAATCGTCAATCCCTGGAGCACTATCTCTATCCAAAGAAAAAACAGATGTCTTAACCTCTTCAAGAGAATGAAGTAATGAAAGCATGTGATTATCCTCTGCTGTTACAATGGCTGGAATATCCCTAGGAAATTCCTCTGGATTTTGACAGGACCCATGTTCCGCTGATAAAAGGGAAGAGAAAAACTTCCCCGCTTCTTGTTCAATATCCCCCAAATAAGAAATCCACAATCCTTTAGAATCCATAATCTTATTAATCTGCATTTTGGCTTTCCTAGTGTGCCAAAATTTAGAAAACTAAGAAGAATTAGCCTCTCCTTCTTTCCACCACTTTATGCTAGCCTTATGCTTCCTGTAAATCAGATCATTCTTCTGATGAAACACTAATTCCGCCTTTGCTCGAAGAAGCTCTGAACGATTGATCTCACTACTGTCCCCGATGTAGTGAGCCTCCATCTGTTCACATTTCAACTCAGCTTTCTTAATGTTCCATCGAACATTCCCAAATGCAGCCTTGTTCCATTCCTTTAATTCCTCTTAGAGCCTAATTAATTTGATTGACAGTCTTCGAGGACCATCGCCTTCAATAGGTAAATTCCAACATCTCTCCACAATTCCTCGAGAATCTGTGTGACTCATCCACATAGTCTCGAAACGAAAAATTCTTGCATTAGCTGGGACCGATGACTTTACTGACAGTATCAATGGTGAATCATCCGAGGAACTTTCCGGCAGATGATCAACAGAAGAGCTTGCAAAAATTGACAACCATGAGTCATTCACCATATTACGGTCAAGACTTCCCAAAGTAGATTAAATGATGATCTATACCAGGTGAATTTGTTGCCTGAAATTGGAAGATCAATTAACCCACAATAGTCAATCGTTTCAATAAATTCTCTCAAACTTTGCAAAGCTGGTTGTGATCCAAGAGACTCCTCTACACTTCTAATAACATTAAAATCTCCTCCCACAGCCCAAGGAAAAGATAAATTATTACTGAATAACGATAAATTCTCCCAGGAATCCCTGCTTCGAATGTAATCACAAGCAGCATAAATCACCGGAAGACAGATCCTTTCATCCAAAACCGACTTCATGGAGCAATGCACAACCTGAGCATGATCTGAAAGAATTTCTAATTCAGTTGAATTTGGCCAAAATAGCCAAATCTTCCCGGAAACATTACAATAAAAATTGTGAAAATTTAACTTGAAAGCAAAATTTCTAATTTGATGTTCAGAAACCAAATGTTCGAGAATACCTATCACAACCAGCCTTATTTTCTTTTTCTTTTTTTTTTTTTTTTAAACCGCCCATGATGGTGTATCTGTTTATTGATAAAATATTTCAAAACATCCGGGGGCATAATCACCTTACCGTCAAGAAATGTGGAAACAAATCCACTTACACCTGTCGAAAAGAGGGAAACTTAAGTCTGTCTAAATTATATAGATCTTGAGCAAATAAAGGAAGCGAATTAAAAGCACGATAATGAACACAATGTAAATTATCACAAGCCACATTCACAAGGAAATCAGCCACCTGGTTTCCTTCTCTGAAGATATGAACCAAATGAAAGAGGCCAAGAGCCATCCTCGCTTGCACCTCCTTGAGCTTCCAATGCAGACACCAAGAGACAGAGCAATTCCTGTTCACCATATCTACCACACATTTAGAGTCCATCTGTATAAGTACTTGTGTCCAAGTCTCTTTCAAGCAATAACTCAAACCTTCCAGTAAAACTTCTACCTCAACCCCAAAAACCTTCCATTTCCCTTCCTTACAATGCCCCTACAGCTGCTGTGCCTGGATTTCCCCTTGAAGCCCCCTCCACATTCAATATGATGTCGTCACGGTAACTCTTCTGCCACCAACAAACCCAAATAGTTCAAATGCGTCTAACTGTCATCGTGGTTGTGAAGATTTTACGAAAATTCAGCTTAGGGAACGCCTCCTTTAAATCCAATAATTTAAGCATAATAGTTTTGATAATGTGAGAACTAGAGCTAGTGCTATCTTTAAAGAAAAAACGACATCTAGCTGTCAGATTTCCCTACAAACTAATATGTGAATGATGATCACCATAACACCCAACTCTTTCGACAAACCGAACCACCTACCAACATCAGCAATTGGGATGGTAAAACCAAACTTTTGCGAGAAATAATTCCAGACAGCCTTAGCAATTCGACAATCCTCAAACAAGTGTACATATGTTTCCTCACTTTGAATACAATGGCACTCAGATGCTAGTTGAAACCCTAGCCTCCGTAGATTATTATCCAATTGCAAAAAACCATTCAGCATTTTTGAAACAAACACAGACCATGACAAAAGTACAGATTTGTGCCAAAATTTAATTGCAGCCACATCACCCAGCACCTCTTCCAGATGCCGAATGCAAGATGAGATGGAAAACTTACCTGAATCTGTAAGCTTCCATACATGCTTACCCAAATTCCCCAGCTCAATCTGTATGCCTTTTTTCTCTTAAATATTGAAGTAATTTTGAAAAAGAAGTACTACTAGCAATACCTCTTATATTCAAAATCAAGAAATGTCTTGATTCATATTGAGTAACGTTGGGTAGCTTTATGTCCGCTCTTAGACCTTGTGATCATGCTATGCGGAGAAAGCTCCTTTTTCCTTGGCAAATCCTTGTCAGCCTGTGATATAGGGGGTAAAACAACCTCCAATTAAATTGCTTCTAAATCATGGTCAACACTATCGACTGTTTGAAAATCATGAATTAAACATGAATCATCCATTGCACTTTGAATAACCCTGTAACCCAAATATTCAATCATCGGAGCAATTCCAGGATCAATCAGATTATCTACTTGTGATTCTGCTTCCAGAAAATTACCACTTTCTTCAATTTTCTCAATTCCTTCTGAAAGAATCTTTTGCTTGCAATTCTACTATTACGTATACGTAATATACTGAATATGTGAATTCTCGCAGAAAGTAAATGAACACTGAGATTTAACGAGGTTCACCCATTGGAATATATCCAATGTTAGGCTATGTCCTCAAGGCAAACTCCACCTGAAAAATCCACTAATATAAAAACGTTACAATAGGTATGGTATAGAACAATAGAATCCCTCTAGTCTATCACTACCCTATACTAAGTTTTCCCTTACAAACTCACAGCAAGAATCCCTCTTGCATATATCGCAACATCTTCTAGAGTCCCTTTGAAGATGACAAAGCTTCTCCCAAAGCCGAACTCCCAATGAGTTCTGGAACTGTTCCCCAAGAATCGTTGTAACAGTCCTGTGATAGTTTGCGATAGTGAGGTAGAGATACTCCTCCCGAGTTCTACCACCAATAAATATTCTCCTGAATATTTATAAGGATTTTCAGTAATACTCCTCATTATGTTACTCAATCATCGTCAATCTTGATTACTCAAGGTTTATCTTGTTTGGAATCGATAGCAGTGAAAAAAGATAGAAGAGATATTCCATTCAGTATGGAAATATCAATTTAGGATAATCAATCAAGGAATATCTAACTTTTGAAATCTTAAATCAAACAATTAAGAATTTAATAAGGAAAACCTGGGAAATCCTAATGATGTCAATAATCTCCTAATCCAACTCAACCACTGATTTGATCAATATGTAGAACTTATTGCCAATTCATCAATATCCTAATGAATCTTCAAAAACCACGTAGCGCTAAGTTTCAAAAATAATAGCCAACACAGATTCAGTAATGGCGACGATTTCACCAATTACATCAAAATCGGGAGCACCTGGAGATGCCACTGGTTTAGCAACAATTACATGCGGTATTGGTGTTACATCAGAAACATTCATTGGTGTTGAAACAACTTGCTTAGAGGGAGAGATAACTCAATCAGCAACCAGATGTGGCGTTGGTGGGTCCAATTCAAAGTTCGATGTTTTCTTCAATTCTGGGGACTTAAGAATCAAAAGATCCTCTAGCATGGAGCAAAATTTATTTAAGAGATAATTACTCAAAGCTTTCGAATTGGCGATCTGATGATTTGCAGATGAGTCTTTGATTCTCCAAACTTCCAAATTCTTAACCTTAAGGTTTAACTGCAAAATCCTAGTGCCAATAGGTTTTTGCCAAGAGAACGGTTGCAACTGTTTCTTATTCGAATTGGATTTGATTGGCTGCTTTAGAGAGGGGTTTTAATATGACAAAGTCTGACCTCATGGCCAATCTTGCCGCAGAAGGAACAATATTTTGGTGCTTTTTCGATGGTGATAGGCTTCCAAAAACCATCATCTCCTTGATCAATCCTAATTCCGCTCAGTGGCTTCTTCATCATGTCAAGCTCAACGCAAACCCTAGCAACACTAGGTCGTGTAATATTGGCTGTGGGGCAACTACTTTAAGCTGATTTCCGATTACAGAAGCAAAAGAATAAAGTACCTCTTTTCTGAACATATGAATCGTAAGATCAGGAAAAGTCACCCAAATTGGAACCACCAACGGCTTGGAAGAGACGTGAAACCTCAGAGACCACTGTAGGATACGCATTGGGATACCGTTCAAGCCCCGAACTCCTTTCATCCACAATTGACAATAATCCTCTTCTAGATGGACTCTTCTCAAAATATGTCTAACGTCAAGAAACCGATTGTAACCTCACCTTTGAGACCGATGGTCTTAAAATACCTCTGAATCGTTTAGATAGAAGGCTTCCCATGAGAGAATTTTCAGACTAACACATGCTTGAATGGAAATGAGAGGTGTTCTACCTCTTCCTTGGAGAAGAAGAAACCAGGTTCACTATTGTGAGATTGAATTAGTTTCAATGGAAGCATTGTCTTAGTTGATTGATGCAAAAAGAGAGATGAAAAAGATTTTTTTGGCCATGCATTCTGATTTTCCACTGGTGGAGGAGCCACTGGCGGCAGTGCTGCCATACCGAGAGGTTGATTGGAGGCGAAATTCTAGACAGATTGAGAGAGAGAGTCCTAGCACTTAGATCAACGTATCTTCTGAAATATATATAGTTAAATTAGTTAGTGAAGTCAAACCAATATCATATCTTGATGATTTTATGAATTCTAGCATATGTGAAGGTTATGTTCTTATTCATTTCATATATGTGTATGATGTTTTGATGGAGGGCATGTATATGCTATGGTATGGAAGAGTTTCTTGTGTTTATTGTGCTTGCATAGGAGACTTGGAAATAAATTATATCATGCCTCATGGGGTCATCGACCTTTAGGACCATTGGTTTGTGCTTTCAATGGAATACTTTGATTTCTTAGTGCTTGAAATGGATATTGGTGCTTGGCTATATTGCTCTTGTTCATGAGTTCAATGTAGGTGAAAGGAAGATCATTTCAACTAAAGAATGGACTCAACCTTTTAAGGAACAAAGATTGGTACATCTTCATGACATATTCCCAAAGAATCATGACCAATGCCTAGTTCTTGAGAGCATAGATTCACACGGTAAGATTCATATTCATCTTTTAATCTATGTTTTAGACAATTCTCTTCTCATTGCAGGACTTCAAGATTCGAGGATGAATTCTTTTGAGGTGAGAGGGGACTGATGGATATCTAGTGATGCTATGCAATGAAGTCATGTACATGGACTTGTATTTGGAATACAAGTATGAAGTTTCATGTGATAAAAAGTCATTGGTGGCATATTTTGTACAAGACAAGGAAGAACAAATTGAATGCAATGTCATCATTGAGTGGAAATCAATGAATAATGAAGATCAATCAAGAAGAGGTTACAATGCTCAATTGATTCAAGGGTTTGAGAAATTTTCTAGTGAATTTCAAAGGCTTTGGAAAGCTATAGAATCAAGTGGAGAAAGGCCAAGGAAGAAGGGACCAAGAAGGACAGAAAACACCCTTGAACAACAAACTTGTAGTCGGTTGAAAATTACTAAGGCAGTGAACCACCGGTGGTGCCAGCTAAAAGGAGTGAAATGCAGCGGTTGAATACCTCCTTCATAGGCGCTGGTTGAAGAGAGGACAACACCAATTGAGTCCTAGTCAGCAGGCAGCTTGAATCCCAATTTTAATTCAATTTGAGCTCCAAGTTAGCTGCATGTTTCAATTCCAATTTCAATTCTAATCGGCCCAAGTCATAAGCACCGACCCACCAAAGATTGCCATGTGATGATTAATTGTCCAACGAGTTAAAGTAATGCGTTGAAGACTGCTTGGACAACCAATTCATTCCATTTGTCCTAAGACCGGTGCCAGAATGTTAACCGGTCCTATGCACTGGTGCCAGTCGAGATGCAACCCAGCTGAAATTGTTCATTTTTCCTTCATTTTTCTTGGTTTCCTCTTGTTACTTTCAATATGTATCAAAGATAATTAAGCAGTTTCAAGCCTAGAACGAATTTTTTTGGGTTATTTAGGGTTTAGGACTGTAAATAAATGAAGCATACTAAATCCTCTTAGATACGGAAACAAATTCCAATAATGCGGAAGACATGCCTGAGATCAAGTTGAATCACGGATCAAAAGGTATATTACAATTATGAAAATATATTTTTAGCCACAGATTATAAGCATCTTTCGCAATCCTGAGAATCAACGTCTTGGGATGAGATGATATGATAGAGGGAATACTGTTTTTCTTGCAATGTTTTTTCCTCTCTGTAAAAACCAAAGTTCATAGAAGAGTTATGTCCTCTTTTATATAATTGCTTGAAAGAAAGGTCATATCTCTTTCTTTTAATTAACTGCTCTTTTAGCAATTGTTCTCACTAAGGGTCAAATCCCATCAAGGTTTTTAAAATCGAGAGTTTAAGTAAACTCGTTGGGAGTCCTGTCAATTCAAATCGTAAACTCGTAGAGTTTACATCCCGAATAAATAAATATATTAAATAATTTATATATTATCACAATAAAATAAATATCTCAATAATATAGCAAAAAAGTCTAAAGATCATATTTATAAGCAATTCTAAATAAAATTATAATAAACTAACAAGTTTTATAAAACTGAAATCCATATAACATTGTTTAAAACATCAACAATCAAAAGCAAATATCGTAAAAACATAAAAAACTATATCAACATTAATAAAAACATAAAAATTAAAATTTCAATACATTAGTACTTTAAAAAAATT
>JAOXNR010040849.1:0-20004 GCA_028571225.1 Parsonsia alboflavescens | reverse complement strand
AGTTGCTAATGGGCGCTCCAACCTTTATTGTAATGGAATTGTTGTTCCGCTTGATTGGTTGCATGAGCACTCTAGCAACACTTCCGTTACGTTAACGATTGGAGCACACGGAGCGCGTCTTAATAAAACTGATATGTATATATATATATATATATATATACACACACTTATATTTATAAATATCAAATCATTCAAATAAAATATTGAAATTTAATTATATTATTATTTAATGACTGTATCTCAGGAATTTTTGAATAATTGATTTGAGAGATTGACAATTGATTTTTTCTTTTAGATAGAAATTATTATTATACAAATAAGACACAAAAAGGTTTTAAAGAATTAGTTATTAATTAAAAGTTAAAATGAAACATTTGAATTTATGAAATTAGATTTAAAATTAATTGAGCCCAAAAAAAAAAAAAAAACCTTAAATTAAAGTTCTTGATCTAGACTTACATTATAATTAATAATTTATTATCCATAATAGTATGTATTTTTTATTTTCTGTTTTCTTTTTTTGGGATGAGATTCGATTATTATAGATCGAAGGTTTTCATATATTTTAATAATTTTCACTAATATCAAAAGCCTTTTTATAAGACTTTTATTTGTTTCTTTGCTCTCATAGCTTTATGTGTAAAGGGTGAAAATGTATTACTAAACCCCACATTTTAAAGCACCTTTATCAACCTTTTTTTAAAAATGACAGCAAAAAAGTTTAATTGATGCAACAAATTGTAACTGAAAGAAAAATTATGAATGCAAATCATTCCTAAGGTAACCTTTTTTGTGTTTTTCTTTTTCTTTTCTTCTAAGATATCCTCTCATTATTCTTTTAAAAATTTGAACTTCATCTCACTATAAGTAATTATTGGGGTAATATAAATAGGGGGCAGAGGGAGTAGACATTACTACTACTTCTATCATTAATTATAAATCGTTTGTTGGCATTTTGTCAATATTAGGATAAAGTTATCCCGTAAAAGAGAAAATTAAAAATGTTTTTTAAGAAAAGGGATAGAGAGGATGGTTAGTATTTGAAGAAATTAATAAAATATCAATCAAACTACTAACAATCTATATGGATATTAATATAAAGTATGATTGTGGGTTAACATTGTCTTTCCTAAATCTCTTACTCTCTGTCTAGCAAGATAAATATTAAAAGAATTTAGAGAAAACGATAATAACGAAAAGAAAGTCCCAAGATATACGGATAATGAATAACACGGTAGTTAACTTTTCTTTTTTTTTTTTAAATTACATTTATATTTCTATTATTTTGTACTTTAGACTATAATTATTAATGACTTGCTGCTTGAAGCATGGAGTTTTTATTCTAATATTTGATGGTAAGAAGAAGAAGGGAAAAAATAAATAAATTAGATTTATATTAATATTATACAAAATCTTGTACGTCATTGGGAGTGGGGCCCACAGGAAGACTTTTGTCCGCTTGTGCATTGCTTTCACGTGTTCGCAAAGCACCAAATATTTGCCTCCCCGGCACCGAACCAAGCATAGATTTGCCTCGGCGGGGAAATGAAACGAGACAAAGTTATCCATACATACCAAATCAAAGGGATTAGACACTCAGGTTTTCTTTTAGAATGATGATAAGATTGTTCATTCTTTTTATTTTGTCCATACATTATCAGCATACTAACCAAAGCATACACGTTCAATATTGTAATATAAAATTTTAATAAAAAAATGATCATTTTCGGGTCTAAAGTTTGATCTTGATATACCTGATAAAACAATTTTTATCCAATCTAGCCATAGTTCCTAAGAACATTGTCATTTTTCTCTTCTCAAGAGAATAGTTATTCTCATCTGTGAAATAAGTTCATTTTCATTCTTAATGACTATTTCTACATTTTAAGACCAATTAATGTCTATGTTTCGTAAACCACAAATCAATGAAATTCCTTTTATTTATATGCCAATACTAATACTAATTTCATGTGAAAGGATTATATTTACGTTATTTTTAAGGGTATGAATAAGAGATTTTGAGGAGGCGTGTGAGTTTAGAAGCAGCAATCGTGGTGGGTTTGGAAATCATGAATGAACATTGATTCACAAGTTCATTACAGCCACAATGGTAAGAAAGTAGATGGAAGTATAGTCAGTCACTGAGCTTTTAGTTCGTAAAGATTCATGGCTTGTTAATGTATTCTAAAAACGGTGGCAAAAGTAATGGTTTAAAGAACGAGAATGCTGTAAAAAGGCTTTTTTCACATCTCTATATTGCAGCAATAGTTCATATATGTACAAGATGAATGGTTATCTCTACCTCCTATATAATCTACCTGAAAAATACAGATTGTAAAACACAAATATAGATAAATGCCAAGAATATCAATAAGTTACTGGAGAAAGATAATATACATTAGCTTTGCTATCAATGTAAATCTTCACGCCCCCTCAAATTGGCGCATGGAGGTCACAACCGCCAAAAGTTTGCTCAATATACTGAAGAAAGCACTCTTGCCAAGAGGCTTGGTTAAGATATCAGCTAGCTATTGAGAAGTAGGAAAGTGGATTGGCTGAATCTGATGTCTAGGCACTATTCCCGAGGCACTTGTTCGAACTTGGAATGGGCTCAAAGTTGACTGGGTGACTTGAAACTGTCCAATGAGCAATAGGCATCGCTTTGCTATGATGTAAGACCTTTTTCGGTCACCTGGTATCGTCTTGATGGACTTTCTATCATTTTTGTGTTTTTTCTGGTTTTTTAGGGGTATTTATGTAATTTCGTTGTTTTTAAAATTCTGATTAGGTTTAGGTTTCGTTTTAGGGTGTTTAATGTCAGTTTCTTATAGTTTTAAGTAGCTTTTGATCATTGATAATTTTCGACTTTGATTGTTTTCCCGAAAACTAGAGAGTTTTCACAGATTTCCAGTTCTTCTTTCTGATTAGCCGTTCTTTTCGATATTGTTCTTGCATTAGTTGGTATCAGAGCACAGGTTGCTTGAAATCAATGGTTGAACAGACTCGTACTGGTGGTCGTGGACGACCTCATGCTGGAAGGGGACGTGGAGTCGTTCTTAAGCAAGACAAACCGCCTCGCCAACAAGACCTGCGTGAGATCGAAAACGAAATCGTAGAAGCAGAACAAAGAAGGCGGATCCAGGACTTGGAGTGGCAACTGGCGGAGGCGAGGTTGGATGTTTAGTCCGAGGCAGGGGTGGAATCGGAGGTTGTGTCCGACGATGAGGAGGAAGATGTCAACCCGTTTGCAGCGTTGAACCGAGAGGGCATAACCGACCGGAACGATAGGGCCGACAACATTCTTCTATCCAGAATCTCGGCATGAAAATCAAGATTCTCGATTTTGAAGATAGGGAGCATCCTGATGAATTTATAGATTGGTTACATATTGTTGAGCGAATTTTTGATCTTCGAGATTTGACGGAAGAACAGAAGGTTAAGATAGTGGTGATTAAATTGCGAAAGCATGCTTCGATTTGGTGGGAGCATGTTAAGAAGCACCACGCAAGAGAAGGGAAGTTGAAAATTTCGACTTGGGACAAGATAAAGAAATTGCTGCGGAAGAAGTTCCTACCGACGCACTATAGGCAGGAGGAGTTTGTTGATTATCATTCCATTAGGCAACGTGATTTGTTCGTGGAGCAGTACATCAAGGAATTTGATTGATTGTGCATGAGGTGTGGAGTTGTCGAAGAAGACGAGTAGACGGTGGTGCGATTTTTGAAAGGTTTGAAGTTCGAGATTGTTGATGTGGTTCAACTGCAACAATATTAGACGTATGAAGATGTTTACAGATTGGCCCTGAAGGTTAAGGGCAGCTTAGATGGAAGAGCAACAGTTTGGGATCTAGGGTTCTGAGCAGATTCCAGAACAAACCTAGCGGATAATCATCTAAAGCGGCGGCGACTGTGGTTGTGAATAAGGGTGAAAAGGGTAAGGCAGTAGCCAAGGAAGGTCAGCACAGAGGTGACAACAGCGGCGGCGGCTAAGCGATGTTTTAAGTGACAGGGTATTGGGCACTTTGTCGTAGACTGCCCAAACAGGTAGTTCGTGGCACTCGACGAGGAGGTTCTTAAGCCGGTATTTTACGACAAAGAAGAGGACCTTGATGATGCACAAAATGAGAAGGAGGTTGTATACTCAAATTCAAGAGAATCCTTGATGATTCGGTGAGTGCTAAGTGTGGCAACAGTAGAAGACGAGTCTTGGTTGCGACATAACATCTTCCATACTCGGTGTATTGCCCAGGGAAAGTTGTGTAACATGATTATTGATGGCGACAATTGCGAGAACGTGGTCTCGACAACAATGGTAGAAAAATTGGGATTGGAAACAGTTGAGCATCCTTAGCCCTAAAAATTGTCATGGCTGAAGAAGGGCAATAAAGTTAAAGTCAGCAAGCGGTGCTTAGTTTAGTTTTCGATTGGGAAGAGGTATACTGATAAGGTATGGTGTGACGTTATTCCTACGGATGCTTGTCACGTTCTGCTAGGGAGGCCGTGGCAGTATGATCGACAAACGCAGCATGACAGGTTCCGGAACACTTACACTTTCATAAAGGATGGCCAGAGCATTATGTGGGGTCCTTCGGATTTGAGGAAAGAGGCAGCAAAGGTTCTATTGTCTAGGGTTGATTTCCGTGAGGAGGCGAACAAGGCAACAGAAATTTTTGCCTTGGTTTTTTTGGAGCAAAACGCAGATCATTTTGAGTTTTCCGAGCAGATTATTCCATTGCTGTGGGAATTTGCTGATGTGATACCAAAGGAGATACCTTCGAGTTTGCCACCTATGAGGGACATTCAGCACTATATAGACTTCGTGCTCGGTGCTATTATTCCAAATAAGGCAGCCTATCGCATGAGTCCTAAGGAGCATGAGGAGTTACGAAGGCAGATGCATGAGTTGATGGAAAAGGGGGTTGTCCGAGAGAGTATGAGTCCTTGTGCAGTGCCAGCATTATTAGTGCCGAAGAAAGATGGTTCGTGGCGGATGTGCATTGACAGTCGAGTAGTGAACAAGATAACCATCAGGTACAGGTTTCCCATTCCCCGATTTGATGACTTGATTGATTAGTAGCATGGGGCGTCCATTTTTTCGAAGATAGATTTGAGGAGCGGATATCATCAGGTTCGGGTTCAGCTAGGGGATAAGTGGAAGACCGCATTTAAGACCCAAGATGGGTTGTACGAGTGGATGGTGATGCCATTTATTGGCTGTTTGGATTGTTGAACTCACCTAGCACCTTCATGAGGTTGATGAATCAAGTGTTTCGTCCATTTATTGGCCAATTTGTTGTGGTGTACTTCAACGACATCCTGATTTTTAGTATTTCTGTTGAGCAGCATTTACAGCACTTGCGGGAGGTATTTGAGGCATTAAGGAAGCAGAAGCTGTTCGCAAATGTGAAAGAGTTTCACTTTTTTACGGAATAAGTGACGTTTTTAAGTTATATTGTGTTAGGTGGAGGAATTCGGATGGATCCGGCCAAGGTGGAAGTTATTCTGAATTGGGAGATGCCGAAGATGATGTTTGATGTCCGTAGTTTCCATGGATTGGCGTCTTTCTACAAGCGATTTATCTAGGGTTTCAGTTCCATCATTGTGCCATTGACTGATTGTTTGAAGGGGAGTCGATTTGTATGGACTGCAGAGGCAGATTCATTTCGATTGCTGAAGCAAAAGGTAATCGAAGCTCCTGTTTTAATATTACTTGACTTTTCTGAAATTTTCAAAATAAATTGTGATGTTTCAGGAGTGGGAATTGGAGGAGTGTTGAGTTAGCTAGCTAGGCCAGTAGCTTTCTTCAGTGAGAAGCTTAATGAGGCAAAACAACGATATTCAACATATGATAAGGAGTTTTATGCGATTGTGAGCAGTTTGGAACATTGGAGGCATTATCTTGTTTCCAAGGAGTTTGTTTTGTTATCGAATCATGGGGCCTTGAAGTTTATAAATGGACAACACAACTTGAAAGCACGACACATGAAGTGGGTAGAGTTTCTGCAAGCTTTAAGTTTTTCCATTCAGCCCAAGGCTAGTGTATTAAATGAAGGGGAACCAGATCCCGAATCCACTAGGAAACGAATCCAAAGTCCCAGGATTTTAAAAACTTTCTCACATTGGAGTTCGAGAAAGATACCTAGAATGATGATTCGGGAAGATCTTATCCTGCCGAATGGATCTGGATGAGTCGGATTCGAGGGTGAATCTTTTCCTAACCAGGGATGATGATGTCAGGGCACTATTCCCGAGGCACTAATCTAAGCTCGGAATGGGGTCAAATTTGACTGGGCTATTTGGAATGGCCCAATGAGCAATAGTCATATCTTTGCCATGACGTAAGACCTTTTTTGGCCATTCGGGATAGTCATGATGGACTTTCGGGCATTTTTGTGTTTTTTCGGGGTTTTTTAATTGTTTTAGGGGTATTTTTTGTAATTTCATTGTTTTTAAAATTCCGGATAGGTTTAGGTTTCGTTTTAGGTTATTTAATGTCGGTTTCTTATAGTTTTGAACAGCTTTTGATTATTGATAATTTTCAACTTTGATTGTCTTCCCGAAAACTAGAGAGTTTTCACAAATTTCCAGTTCTTCTTTCTGTTTAGCCGTTCTTTTCAATATTGTTCTTGCATCAGAATCTCATGAGATTGAACCTATTCTAGAACAAAGTAACAATCCATTTCAACATGTTTTCTTCTTTCATGGAAAATAGGGTTCATGGCAATCTAAATTGTAACTTGGTTATCACAACAAATAGTGGTTGCACCAGCTTGAAGAACACCAATTTCTGAGAGTAAGAATCTTAACTGAAGGACTTCATGACTATTGTAGCGGGGTTGTGATACTCAACTTTAGTAGACAATCTAGCAACAACAGGTTGCTTCTTATGTATTTATGAACTCATTAACATTTGATCAATTGAATGTACATGAATATTACAGTCATTATATATTTGATCAATTTAAAACTTATGAATACTTGTGAGATATGTAATTGAATAACTACTCCCTCCATCCGGATTTGAATGTCTAATTTTCCATTTTTTGGTGTTCGGATGGAGGGAGTATATGATATTTGTTACAAATAAAATGCTACATATATATAATCAAAATTTCGTTTATTGTCTTGTGAAACTCTACGACCCCTACTTCATAGATTCAACTAGTACTAACAAATAAGTTAAGGTTCCCGTAAGAAATGGATAGAATTTAAAATAAAATCAAATGGATAAAAGGAAACATTGCCACGTGAAAGGAGCCCATGAGATGACTTGTTGATGGTGCCATTTTAGGACTTGTCTCGGCCACATGCCATCTTGGACACTCATAAGTGTTGTACCAAATTTTCCTTAGCTGAAGATTTCAAGGCAAATTGGCTACACTCAATTCCTCCCCTAAGATTCAAGAATCAAAATACCCTCTTCTCACATTTCCTTACTGATAAGGTCAGAAATGGACTCCGGGTCACCCCACAAATCCTGATGGAACTCTGCGGTTAGCAGCCTGAGAAAATGAGAGAAAAATGGTCATCGTAGGGCGCTGTCGCCCGGGAAAGAGCACCGATGCCTAAGTATTCTGAGGGATAATTGAGGGTAAGACTATTCTCAGAAAACTATCGTGTTCCAGGATGCCTTAGTTTCTTGTCCATAGACTGATTGTGTGTCTTGAGTAAGTAGTCAAAAGAGAAGATCAGTTCCCTCTTGGATCTTTGCTCTGTCTTATATAACTGTAGGCCATTAGGATAACTGTGGGATTTTGTTGAATCTTGCCAATTGCTTCTAGAATCATGGAGTTTTCCTGGGATAAGAGATCTTGCCATTCACGTTTCTATTGAGAGCTATGGGCTCGCTAACCAACCTTCAGACCAACTTCGCGACCTCCCCATGGATGTTGAGTGTTTCGAACATCTCTTCTGGTGAGGTCATGTCAAGTAGTCCTTGGCTCGTGGGAGTGATTAGGAGTCATGCACCGTTGGTCGTGGGTTGAGCTCTAGTGGTACCTCTCTCGAGCTCATTTAGGAGGTCGGTAACCTCTAGGTCGAAGACTAGGAGGTTAGTGGTAGCGGGTCGCTGCCCACCTTTTCACATTGACTCTGTGAGTCTGACTTTTATGTATTGAAGGTATGGGGCCTTTGGCCCATTTAGGTGGACTTCTGTCCTATTCCTGCCCATTTATATTGACTTATCTAGGTCATACTCGTTTCGCCCATCATTATCCCCCTTTAGGCCTAATGAGCTCAAAGGTTGTTGGCGCTTAAACTACCATCGTCAAGTGACAGCTGCTATTGGGTCCACCGATTCCTTGTAATGACTAGCTTTAGGGGTACCTTTCCATTCTCGTCTCTGGTTGAGAGTCGCAAGCTGGCTAATTATTTTTTGACCTCTAGTAGAGTTGCACACACTTGGTCGAGGTATGGTAGGTACATGAGCAAGGTTGGGGCTCACGAGGTCATAGGTCGTGGTTTGGTGAGGCCTCTGTTGTGCTCACCTAGAAGTCAGTGACCTCTAGGTCTGTAACCTGGGAGGTTGGTGGTAGGAGGCCCTGCCCACCCGTACCTCGGGACTCGCTAACCTTCAGGTATTAAGAATTATACCATCTCCAAGTCAAGACCTTTAAAGGGTTGAGCTGTTTTCCCATAATTGCTTGTGAGGCTGACCTCAGGTATTGAGAGTTACCATCTCGAGGTCATGGCTCTTTGTAAAGTTGTGCTATTTCCTCGCTGCAGCAATTGTTTTGAGAGAAGATGTGTTCTCTTAGTTTTGCAAAACCGTTGGGAGGTCTGAACTGGAAAGTCGCTCCTCTTTATTTTTAGCAATATCCGACAAATTTCAAACTTGAAAAAATGGCCCACTTTTATTTTAGGAGGAGGCTGAAGCATTTTTGGGTTTAGAATTGACGACCCACTCCAAATTTGGGGAGATTGACCCGCTTCAACTCGTTAGAGGGAAGACAAAGAGTTCTTTGTTTCTAGACAGGTCGTACCACTTGCTCCAGGCGAAAATGAACCGCTTCTGGCTCATCGATTTCTACAGAGAATTTCAGTAGGCCTCTGTAGTTGCTTATATCAGAAGTCCTTCAAAACCTTTTAACCCTTCTACAGCTTCTTTACCTTCTCACGCCAGTCAGCCTTCTACCTTGCTTCTACTTATTTGGAGTTTTTTTTGCCTAAACCTTTTCTGCCAAAAGATGTCTCCCGTCTCAAACGGTTCCCCCTCCCAGCTTGAAACCCTGGACAATGGGATTTTCTATGATCCCCCTCTCTTTATCCGGGCTCTCCCCATGCCCACTGGGGCTGAGCGCCCTTTCAGTAAGCGGGCTGAAAGCATACTCCTGCACCTCTCCAGCTTCCGGGGGGGCTTCTTTACCCCTTCCTCCATTCTCTGTTTTTGGACCTAGTCTTTTTCTAGGAAGTGCCTCTAGCTTAGTTCACTCCTAACTCTATCCGGATGATAGTTGCTTTCATAGCAACTTGTCATCTCTATAGAGTTCCTGTGTCCCTGGACCTCTTCAGGTGCTTCTTTAAGTTGGAGGCCCCATCAGTTTTCAACTCCTCTAAGGGGTACTTGAGGTTAGTTCCCTGGCACCAGATAGTGGGTCCTTTCCTGTCGCTAGTGGGGGAATGAAAATCCCAGTTCTTTTTTGCCCGTCTTCCACGCGACCTGGTGGAGAGGCATCTAGACTGGAACTTGAACTGGGTCTTCTACAACGAGCTTCCCTTCCTACCCCTGGCACTTAGGCAACACAGGGATTTTCTGATGACGGTGGCTTTCTTCAACCTACCTAAGGTTGGGTGCACTTCCTTGGTCTGGCCAAGGTTCTTCCTGAAGGCTACTGGCTTGGGGAGAGGAGTGATATGCAACCTTCTTCCTGTGAGGACAAGCCTGAGGATATCCCACTCCAGTAAGTAACTCTCCTCTAATTCTTTTTTTTTTGTAGTCTTTTCGCACTAAACACTAACAGTTTCTTTCTTTCATTTTGACTGTGTTGAGGGAGACCCAATGGCTCTTAGGGAGTAATCTGCACGGGCCAGGAGGGATTAATCTGGGCGGGTGTTTTGGTACGATAGCAAATAACATAGGCATAATATCCACATAAGGCTTAAAAACTTAGCTTGAATCTACGCTTTGTTGAATCTGAATTGTTGAGGTCCTTATAGAGCCTGGTAAGGTCCTTTTGACTGGTCTGCTTGAGCTCAATTGGTAGTTTAATGAGGTCTGCCATGTCTTAGATGACTTTTAAGCATAGAACTTTTTTAGATGATAAGCATTCCAAGGTCTTAAGAGTTACCTTCCTTCAGGGTCAACGAGCTTATAGCTCCCTCCCTTGTGGACCTCTTGGATCATGTAAGGTCCTTCCCAGCTTTCTTGCAGACTGGAGATATCCATCTCCACACTTGATGAGCTTCTTTTGGATCTTGCGGGAGGTCACTTTGTTTGAGTAATTTGTAGATGGGATATCTCCAGTCTGCTTGATCCTCAATAACTAAACTCTCCGCTTGAGCTATGCTGGGAGAGTGCAACTGGTCCATGAGCAGCTCGGCATTCCTTCCAACTACCTTTGGTATACTTTGGACAGTGTGCCTGCTTCTGAATTTTGCTCTCTGGGAATTTGCTAGATTAGGAAATAGTCAAGTTTAGATACCATACCCTTTACTCTTCTGAGATATTTGATCATGTTGTCTTCTCTCACTTCTTATTCCCTAGCAACTTGGCTGGTTATGATATGTGAATCTGTTTTGACATGCAATTTCTGCACTTTGAGAGCTCATATAAGTCTTAGACTTGCTAAGAGAGCTTCATACTCGGATTTGTTATTCGAGGTTGGGAAGTTGTACTTCACAAAGTAAGGGATTCTCACTCCCTTAGGGCTGATCAACACAATTCTCCCACCTGAATTCTCTTTCTCCGTGGAACCATCCATATACATGCTCCATATACTATCTTGTAGGGGATGGCGAGCTCTAGTGGAGCTCTAGTACACTCTTCTACAAAGTCTGAGAGAGCTTGAGCTTTGAAAGATATTCCGCCCGAGCTGTTTCTTGAAAACTTTGTGCATTGCCTGCAGGAATTCAGCTCTTAGGTTTTTCAGCCTTTAGGGCATCTTGGTGTAGCAATAGGTCCCGACCTCTGTGATGAAGGAGGTTTTCTCCATGTAATCTAATGGCTATTGGGATTTGTGGTATCCTTTGTAAGCATCTAGGAAACACAATCCCTGGTGCCCAGATGTTAAGTCCACCATCTGGTCTATGCTGGGAAGGGGGTAGGAGTCCTTCTAGCAGTACTTGTTGAGTGTGGTGAAGTCCACTCACATCCTCCATGTCCCTTCCTTCTTCGGGACTACAACTAGGTTGGCCAGCCATTCAGGGTATACCATTTCTTTCATAATTCCAACGTCGAGAAAAGCTTGGACTTCTCCAGCTATGACCTCATTGCACTTGGGGGTGAAGGTTCTCTTCTTTTGTTTCATCAGTTTGACCCCTGGCTTCAACCCGACCTTGTGCTCAACATTTGTTCTATCGACCCCCTCGAGGTCGTTAGGCTACCAGGCGAAGACCTTTAAGCTTTATTCAAGGGAATCTACCAGTTTGCCTTTGATTTTTAGAGGTCAGAGCTCTCAAATCTTGATCCCTTTCTCAGGGAATTTGGGGTTGAGGAAGACTTTCTCTCCCCTTCCTGTTGCTTGGATTATGAGGTGATCATCCTACTTCAAGAGGTCAATGCATTCCTCTTGCTTGAGCTTTGATGAGCTTTCGTCATTACCCTCAACCAGGTAACATTCGCCAGTAGTCTATCTATCTCCTTCAAGGATAATCCAACTGTCCCTGACCTAGATTCTCATGTTGTAATTGAGTAGGGAGATTTCATGACCCCCCTTCGACCAAGGATGGCATTGCAAGTTCCTGGTGCATCCATAACCATCCAGTCTATAACCTGGGTGACCTCTTTATCGTCAATGCAGACCGTGGTTGGGACTTGTAGAACTCCATTGGCATAAGTTATGCTGCCATTGAAGCTGGTCAGAGTTGTGTCCAACTTGAGATGCTTACCTCAAGATTGCCCTTGAACCAGGACTGGGCCTTTTTGGTCAGTGTTGATCGAAAGGCTCTACACTTGACATGGTTGGGGTGCTCGTACATCTCTATGTATTAGACGTATTCATCAATGTGCTGCCGAGGTTCCCCAGTACTATCGTATTTTTTCTTCAGTTATGGAGCTTTGAAGCCTGATGACATCCTTGCTGTTCGGATGTTGTGGACAAACGGCGAAGGCTTGGTAAGGTCCATAGGGCTCTATAGTTAATTATTGCTAGGGGGAGTTGCTCTCCTCAGTGGATTGGGGGCTACCCCTCAAGCATTTTCACCTGTCATACCCCTTGACCATTTTCACCTGTCATTTTGATTAGGCTACGACGAGGTGGCATCCTTGCTCCAGGAGGAGTTTGTAGTGAGCTCCCCTGCTCTTCAGAGTTTGTATTCTATCGATGGCTCCGTGAGATGGCTGCTCAATTGAGCTTGTCTCTTAGGTCCTACCTCCTTTCATGGTTGAGGGTTTCTTTGAGATCGATTACAGATTGAGTTCTTTCTCTCTGTGACCTCTCTTCTGCTTGACTTGCCTCCCAACCTGCCTCTTTGCATGGGGGGTCAGTCCTAGCCTTTGAAGGTTGAAGCCGACAAGGCTGGGTGTGTCTAGCTAGGTCTCTGGGTGGCATGAATCCCTCCGGGAGGGCTCCAAAGTGTTGGTCTGCTAGAAACTCTTTCTAGAGCCGCCACCATTCGTTCTAGGAGAGATGTTGAAACCGACTTCCGTGTTCTCCCAAATCTCTATGGACTGGAATCGTTGCTATTAACAATAGGACTAGGGTATCCTTGTTGCTACCTTTCTTGCGCAGGCAGAGGGTTGATCAGGATCCTCTAGGGATGGACCAGACAATGTCGGCTCCTAGTAATCCTGCTACGAGCTAGGCGGTGGATTATTATTGACGGCGGCTTGCACCAGAGGTGGCATTTATAGCACTATTTCACTAGTGCGTAGTTGTGTTATGGTAGATGGCCTGCCACTGGATGGCGGTTGAACATGTGAAGGCTGGGACTAAGCCATTAGGATTGATTTCATTTGTCTGTAAGGAAAAAATGGGCTAGGCCTTTTGTGTCAGACTTCCCACAGAAGGTGCCAGAAATGGACTCCGGGTCACCCCACATATCCTGATGAAACTCCGAGGTCAGCAGCCTGAGAAAATGAGAGAAAAATGGTCATCGAAGGGGCTGTCACCCCAGAAAGAGCTCTGATGCCTAAGTTAGTATTCTGATGGACAATTGAGGGTAAAGACTGTTCTTAGAAAACTATCGTGTTCTAGGATACCTTAGTTTATTGTCCGTAGACTGATTTTGTGTTTTGATTAAGTAGTTAAAAGAGAAGATCAGTTACCTCCTGGATCTCTACTCTGTCTTACGTAACATAGGCCATTATGAAAACTGTGGGATTCTGTTGAATCCCACCAATTGCTCCTAGAATCATGCAGTTTCCCTAGGATGAGAGATCTTGCCATTCACGTCTTTGTTGAGAGCTATGGCCTTGCTAACCAACCTTTAAACCAACTTCGCGACCTCCCCGTGGATGTTGAGTATCTCGAACATATCTTCTGGTGAAGTTACGCCAAGTAGTCCTTGGCTCGTGGGAGTGATTAGGAATCGATCACTATTGGTCGTGGTAGGGAAGATTTATGAGACGAGTTTGGAGTTACTAGGTCGTGGGCTGAGCTCTGGTGGTAGCTCTAGAGCTCATTTGGGAGGTTGGTAACCTTTAGGTCGATGACCTGGGAGGTCAGTGGTAGTGGGGCACTGGCCACCTTTCCTCGTTGACTTCGTGTGTCTGACTTTCAGGTATTGAAGGTATGGGGCCTTTGGCCCATTTGGGTTGATTTCTGTCCGGGTCCTGCCCGTTTATATTGACTTATCCGAGTTGTACCCATTTCACACATCACTTACATTCACTTCCTTACATAGAGAAACGCTAAGAATGCCACCCTGAAACTCTCCTCTTACTCTTACAATCCTCTCTACCCTTAGTCCAAGAAAGACCCACTTCGGATATTTTCTAGTAAATTGTAGTTTTGGACAGAAGCTACGAGATGAGCCAAGAGATTTGCTTGGAGAGGTAACTAAGAAAGGTATCCAAGAAAGAAAAAAAAAAATTAGCTAAGTGACGAATGTTCTGGACCACAGTTAAAAAGGTGAAAATTGCTCTCTTTGATCATGTTATTGAGAAATTTAGGTCTTCATCTAAGAAGGTTAGCTCCCATTCTATCTTGATAATTCATTTTTATCTTTTTTAAATTTCAGTTTGGCCATCTTGTGGAAGTGAGATAGGTGAAGGGAATTTTCCTACTTTTGTTGTTCTGTTCATCTAGTACTGGAAACTATAATTTCTTAAAATTTGTTTTCTAATTTCTAGCTTAAGATCTTAAAATCTTTTGTGGAAGTTTAGATTTAAGCTTTTGGTATCTGTAGTATTTGGCATATTCTTCTTGCTCTAATTGCTTGATTCAACTGCTTACTGATTATGCCATTTTCATTTCTCTTGAATTATATGAATAATTTTTTATTTTTTCAGTTTAGCTAGTTCCTATACAATGTGATAATTATGTGGTATGCTGCATGAAACAAATATAGGTTATATGATGCAACCACATTTTTTTAGTTGGAGTTAAGTGGTGGGATTGGTTCCATATTGCGTCCCTTCTTGTCTTGAATAAACAAAGGGCCCAATGACATTTGATATGTGGATTGTTTCTCTTCGCTACGTATTTGGTTCTCCTTTTATATTATTTATATGTTTCATTGATGGTGAACTTGATCCTGGGGTAAGAATTACTCTATAATGTGAATAGAATTTTAGTTTTTTGTTATGTAATTTGTTCCTCTTCTCTACATATTTGGTTCTCCCTTTAATATTATTTTTATGTTTCATTGATGGTGAATTTGATCTCAGGACAAGAATTACTCTATAATGTAAATATTTTTAGTTTTTTGTTATGTAGAATGTTCCTCTACTCTACATATTTGGTTCTCCCTTGAATATTCTTTTTATGTTTCATCGGTGGTGAATTTGATCTTGTGATAAGAAATACAAATATAATGTAACAAATTTCAGTTACTTGTAATGTTTCGTGTTAATCTTGTCGACAAGTATTGGTTCTCTTTTTATATTATTTTTACGTTTCATTAAAAATAATCATTTAGATCCTAAGACAAGAAATACTCTATAGTGTGACTATTTTTAGTTATTTGTTACGTTTCATGTTCATCTTGTTTACATATTTTGTTCTCCTTTTATATTTTGTACTCCTTTTATATTCTTTTTATGCTTTATTGATGGTAAATTTTATATTTGGTTTTGATTTCTCTACCCTTGTACTTGATCAGAGATGGATCGGTCTTGGATTGATCTAAATGAGCAGTATGACGAAGGCTTGGATCAGTACTTAGAATATGCTGTCCGAGACAAGAAGGGAGGTTCTAAAATACCATGCCCATACACACGATGTCACAACTGCCTTTTTAATAGTGCATTAGTTGTGAAATAACACTACAAGATGTGGGGTTTTCTACCGTGTTATAAGAATTGGCATTTCCATTTTGAAAAGATTGTTATAGTAGATGAACATTCCAACAATGGGGCCTGTAAATGCACACCCATGGTTGATGACATGTTTGGGATGCTGAATGATGCCATGGTATGTGACACTAATAGTTAAATGTGTGAGGCACCAGATGAAGTGAAACGGGTGCTCCTAATTGTAAGTGAACTAAACATTTCATTGTATGAAGGATGTTTGAGATTTTCCTCTCTTTCTTTCCTCATGAGATTACTACACAAAAAGGTCTTAAATGGCTGGTTAACAAGTCATTTGACATGCTGCCAGAACTTCTGAACCAGGTTTTCAGTGAGATTGGTGTGAGGGTATCAATAAGCACTTATGAAGCAACCAAAATAACCAATGTGTTAGGAATGGAGTGTAACACTTGGGATGCCAGTCCAAATAATTGCATGCTCTATCAAGTTGTTGACAAGGGATTAACTGCATGTGATGTGTGTATGGCTCCAAGGTATACTACTGTAGATGGAAAAATTGTACGTAATAAGGTGAGGTGTTTTCCACTAATACCGCGTCTAAAGTGGTTATTCATGTGGCATCACTCATGCAATGGCATGAGGAAGGAAGAGTGAAAGATGGGGTCTATAGGCATTCAGCGAACTCTCAGGCATGGAAAAATTTTGATCAAGTTTATCCTGATTTTGGTGCAGAATGTCCTTCTTGGGCTCTCTGATGATGGGTTCAGTCAATTCTAAACATGAACCTCCCTCATAGTATTTGGCCTATTATGTTGGTTGTGTATAACCTACTACTACGGCTTTGCATGAAACAACATGGTTTATTCTGTCCACACTAATTGATGGTCCAAAATCTTCTAGCAAAAAGATTGACTTGTACATGCAACCACTATTAGATGAGTTGAAACAATAATACAGGGATGGTGAGATGACCTATGACTGCATAATGAAAGATCAATTTTGTTTATGGGCAGCAATTCTGTGGACAATCAGAGATTTCCTGGCATAGGGAATTTGGCAAGTTATTTAGTGCATAACGACAAAGCATGCCTAGTTTGTGGTGTGAATTTCTTGTGCTACCAATTACCTAACAATGAAAGGTTTTGTTTCCTATGCAATAGAAACTTCTTGGATCCAACACAAAAATTGCTCAAGGACCAAGTGTCTTATTTTAGTGGGCAAGAGGCACGACACGCACCCAAAAGGGTTGATGGTGTAGAAATATTGCGGCGACTTGAACAGTGGATCACAAAATATGAGAGAGAGGATATGAGGAAGAGGAATATTTCTGATGGATACCAATGATCAATCATATCATCAATGGAATCATCAAGGAAGGCATTCATGGGGGAGTTTAATGAAGGAAAGATTCATAGAAGAAAAGTGGCCTATAAAGACCTTAGTCCAAGCTTAAGAGATTATGGAAGGTTTCAAGTCATCCATGAATGAACCAAATGTTGAATTGAAGATTATGTACAAGAACTTGTATTTCAAATACAAGAATGAAGATTGATAGCTCAAGTATCAAAGAAGTCTTGGTTGCTCAAAGGATTGAAGAGTTTATTTTCTTCTTAGAAAATTATCTAGACAATAGTTGGATGTTCTTCTACAAGGATTTGTACTTCAAGTTTAGGCTTTAAGTCATGAGTGAAAGAGGCTTGAAAACACTTCAAGAAGTTTCTAAAATCAAGTGGAAGAAGCATCACAGAAACGGATGAATACAAGAAGGAAAATCAAAGTTGGAACTGAAGAAAAGTCTTCGCAGGTGCCAACCACCGGCGACGGTTAAAATTCTACTTAGTGCCGGTTATCAGCACTTGAAAGGCTTTGACTAGATGAATTTCCAGAGAAGGTTCCATGCATCCACCGACTGGTAGACCAAAGCCGGTTAGCCAATTTGGTCCTTCAAGTTTCATTTTCTATTTTGCTTCCTAATTCCATCTTGATCTATTTTTTTTGATTTGACTTGTTTTTACTGACTTTTCTTGGTCTTTTATGTTGTTTTAAAGGGTTAACAAGGTCCTTTAACTATTAATTAGGGATTCATTCTTTGGGACTATAAATAGTCTCTAATTTGTAATTGAAAGATAACTATTCTATAAACAACAATTTCAATTAGTGAATTCTCTTTTCAGGATAAAAAATGATCTTTATCAGTGTTCTTCATGGATCCTTCTAGGGTTCTTGACATACTTCAAAAATGGCTTTTCAATTACTTGGCTTAGTTGTTGAATTGTCTTCCAAATCAATTAGGTTGATTGATTGTTAGCATTAACAAGAGGTCAATCTAATTCTAAGCTTGAACAACTTGATGAGTCTTGGGAATTTGAGTCAATTTTTGATGGATCAAGAGTTTGGGCCAAGATAAAAAGAAACTTCAACTCAAGATCACATCATAATATTTTGGTATCAGGGGTTAGGTTTTCATCAAGAGGTTTGCCTATCTTACTTGCTTTCTTGTTTAAGTGTTAAGATCATGTTGTTCCTATGATCTTATGTGATTTGTGTTTGTTCCTTTATATTAATCCTAGTTCTTCTTCTTGCGGTCCATTGTGAATTTTATAAACTTTGTCCAAGACCAAAAATCAAAGGCCAATTCAATTTGCTTGGTGATTCTACTTCTTGTTCATCTCTACAAAAGAAAAATACCAAAAAAAGAAAAGAAGAGATCAAAGATCTCCGAAGCTTCAAATTCAAAAATCTCAAGAGAGAGAGAGAGGAGAGAGAAAAAAATGAACCATTTCGAAATTCATGTGTGATCTTGAAATTGTGAGTTGAATTCTATGTGAAAAGTTGATCAAATTGATGGGTAGAGATTGAATTGTAATCAATTGTATTGAATTGCCTATTTGCCTATTCAAATTTTGTTATTGAGGCACTTGAAATGATTGAAATATTTTGGATCACAAGTCTTTGTCTTCAAGGTATTTGATAAAATGCCTATTCTCTTTTTCTTTAAATTCTAAGTGTTTGATCATTCGTCTTGTGTTGATTGACCTTACTCTTTGAAACTCTTTCTGGTTCTTATTTTTTAATCATACTTGACTGCTTGATTGAGTAGTGTGGATACTTGACATTCTTTTGTTTGAGTAGTTGCATTTCCCAATTTGAGTTGATTAAGAATCTCAAGAAGAGTTTGGAGGGCTAAAAGGCAAAAGGGGTGAGATCATTTGAGCGAGTAAAAGCCATATTTGAGTGCAAACACTAGCGAAAGTAAGGATATATATATATTCCCTTGTTTTCTTGTTTCTTTCTTTGTAGGTACATCATAACAAAATGAGCATCTTCTTCCCTATATGTTGGTGGTAGTGATATGGACACTTGTATGGCTAATCTTATGGAGAAAATGGATGAGATGATCATGAATATTAGAAAAATAAATACAAGGGTTGATGACTTTGAAAGAGGGGTAGATGAACACCAATCTAAACTTCAAGGAGGAAGGAATTGTGAAAATCAACCTAGTTCGTTTAAAGAATATGAGCCATATATAGGAATTGACAAGAGAGATCCTCAAAGGAGACTACCAAGAGGAAAATATGAACATGTGAAGTATGATGATCAAGACTACTTTGACAGATAAGAGATTCCAAGAAGAAATGGAGGAGGAGCCATCATGACGTGATCTCAAATTTGGAAGGAATTCATCATGCATCAAATCCGAAGTTTCAACCACTTCAATTCATGATTTCCCAAGACTTCATGAAAGATATTCAAGCTAGAACCATTGACCAATTGTCTTCCAGTATGATCTAATGGATTGAGTCCCATAAACTCAACTCAATTACCCTAGCCAAGCATTGAGATCCCTAAAGTTTAACTCAGAACCCTAGAAGAGCTCTAAGCTACACTCTCGGTTGGAGCAACTTGAATCCATTTGGAATTCATTCAAATTTCTGAAAAGTGTTTCTAGAGTTAATTGTTTTAAATGCAATACAAATGATAGAATATTTATAGGCTCAGCCCCAATTAGGATTAGGGATTCACCTAAAGCTAGCTTAAAACATAAAGAAAGCAACTAACAATAAGTGGAAAAGTTCAACCAAAGTCAAGACTCTAAATCTGTAAAAACAGAGGACAAAAACTGAATTTGTGGCAGAATTTCGGCCAACTGTCCAGCCTGACTTCTAAGGCCTCACAAGGCTTGTTTCCTTGATTGTTCACCCCTCCTTGATGTCTTCTATCATCCACAAGTTGAGCTCTTTCCTTGGTTCATCTGCCATTGAAGATTGTTCCTAAAAAATTGTTGTAAAGTCTAGCAAAGTCTCAACACATTTGCTGAAAGTTTCAGCCTTGTTCATTCATTTTCCAACCTTGTAATGTATTCTAATCCCCTATATAAGTCTTCATACTTGAATACATTACAAGGTTCTTCAACTTGCCAATCATCTTCAA
>JAOXNR010040828.1:0-20005 GCA_028571225.1 Parsonsia alboflavescens | reverse complement strand
ATATATATATATATATATATATATATATATATATATATATGAATCCTACCAAATAGAGATCACTATGCTCTATGTAGAAGTCAAGATTGATATTATACTCAGTTTATCACTAAAATATGCCAGTGTTATTATTATAGATTTGGAAGGATAGTTCCTATTCAATTGCTAGATAAGGGCAGTCATAAACAGTAGTCCAGTCGGCACTTGTTTTCCTAGGTTACTACTATTATAGGAAGGCTTTTGGAGTAGCTATAATATAGCTCTTCATGTATTTGGCTATGCATGACAGTTGACCTGATGTTGTAATGAGTAGCCCCTACTGAATATGGTAGACTCTTTTGTTTCCTCAATTTTCTCAACAAGAAAAGAATCTTGTTCATCTCAGCTTGTAACACTACTCGGTTGGAAATTTTAATGCCAATTTCAGCTTATAATATTGAGTTATATCAAACTTCACTAATTGTTACTTAAATTATATTTCTTCCGTTCGAAATTAAATATCTCATTTTCTATTTTGAACTGTTTAAAAATGATTGTTCCATTTTCAAAATTAGAAAATATTTTATTAAGAAAATTGACATTACAACTTAAAAATAAACTAAGTCAAAAATTTTTCTTAAAATGCATATAAATTAAAATGGGACATTGAATTCCAAACGGAAGGAGTACAATTTAATATTATAAATAATATGTTTTGAGGTAGTTATTAATGACTTTTAGTTTAAAACATACATCGTTTGGTAATAAAAAAAATATTAATAATAATTTGTTATTAATAAATGGCTATAAAAACTAATCATGTACTTTAATTGTACAGTCCTATATAGAACTATAAATGTGGATGACATATAGGAAAAATTAGAAGGCACACGAACTATGCTCCTATTTCTTCCACATCCATCCTCTCCAAAAGCTTTATTCATCATTCTACCTGAAAAAAAAAAAAATTCCTTTCTTCAACCATATAGTACTCAAACAATATTTAGTTCCCTAAGCTTGTTGTTGGTGTACGTCTTTAGTAGACATGATCATTTTACCCTAAGAGGCAGACATCAACAAAGACTCTAAGCAACATGAGAGGGACGAAATCCGTCTTAAGGGGATAGTACAAAGTACTAGATTTGATCAAATTCAAACTTTCTCTTCCATAAGTTAGATTATATTTAGTCATATCAAGTCAGTGATTTTTCCTAATTTATTTCTCTATAATTGAATTTTTGTGTTATAAATATTATATGTATTTTGTTATTTGTTTGTGTGAAGTTAACTTCTATTCTCGATAAGAATTATAGTTTAGTTAATATAATTTTAATTAAGTATAATAATACCAAGGTTTCTACTTTAATCAATTTTGGCTTGGTCATTAGAATATAAAAATATATTCTTAAAGTTAATATATTAAGAATTTCATGTTATTAACATATTTAAGTTGTATGTTTCATTCTTAAATTTGTCTAGTTATTTAATTGTAATAGTCTAGCATTATCCTATATATTATGATTAGTTTATGAAAAATATTCCCACAAACATAGATAGAATTTTTTTCTCGACAAATTTAAATACAATTTTGTTTTTATGTTATCTTTTTGTATATCTTGTAATATTATTTTCTTAAACTATTGTTATTTGTCAATTATAGTTTTTCCATATGACTACTCCTTCAAGTGTTGGACCAAGTACTGGGGCTTGGAAATATGACTCAAGTCACTATACCTTCTTCAATTATTCATGGAGAAAAACTTGAAAAGTTCTTAGGGACTAAGTTCAAAATATGGCAAGAAAAGATGTTGTTTTATTTGAAAACATTAAATTTGGTCAGGTTTCTCCCTGAAGATCCACCTACTCTTGAAGATGATTCAGATGCCCAAGTTATGGTTGCCAATGAAAGCATGGGATGATTTAGATTTTCTTTGTAAGAATTATATTCTCAACAATCTGGATGATATATTTTATCCCATTTATAGTAAAAAAAAATGGACTGCAAAAGAATTATGGGAATCTCTTGATAAGAAATATAAAATAGAAGATGATGGAACCAAAAAATTCATAGTTGGCAAATTCTTGGTTTATAAAGTGGTGGGCACCAAAACAATTTTGAGTCAAATCCAAGAACTTCAAATAATTGTCCATGAGATTCATGTAGAAGGTATGTCTCTTAGAGTGTCATTTCAAGTGTCAGCCATAATTGGAAAATAGCCTCCCTTTTGGAAAGAATTCAAGAGTTTTCTCAAGCATAAGTAAAAGGAGATGAATCTTGAAGATTTAATTGTACGACTGAGAATTGAAGAAGAGAATTGTACACCCGAGAAGAAAGGGACAATTCAACCTATATAAATAAAAGCAAATGTGGTTGAACTAGCTAATCGTCCAAATGAGAAAAGGAAATTTCCTTTGGAGAAAAAAGAGGAAAGCACTAAGAAAATCAATAGCAAGTGCTTTGTTTGTGGAAAAATTGAACATATGACTACAGATTGTCGCAAGAAGAGGAATATTAATCAAACGCTCAACAAGAAACAAGCCAATTTAATAGGAATCGAAAGTTTGTCTGATGATATTGGAGAAATGAACTATTTTGCTGTAGTTTCTAAAATCAACATGTTTGGGACAAATCCAAAAGTGTGGTGGGTTGACATTGGTGCAACTTGACATATTTGTATAGACCGTAATATGTTCTCAACATATGAAAGGGTTACTAATGAAGAACAATTATTCATGACTAACTCTTCAACTGCTAAGGTAGAAGGTTTTGGAAATGTGGTTCTCAAGTTGACTTTAGGAAAGACTCACTCTCAAAGATGTTTTGTAGCACCTGCTATTGGCAAAAACTTAATTTCGGGCACCTTGTTAAGCAACAAAGATTTTAAGCTAGTCGTTGAAAGTGATAAATTATTATTAATTAAGAATGACTTGTACATTGGAAAAAGTTACTTGACAAATGGTTTGTTTAATGTTAAATATAATGATTGTTGTACCATTTATATCTAATAAAGATAATTCTTTATTGTATTTGATTGATAATTCTTATATTTGGTATGGTAGATTAGGACATGTAAATTTGGGTACATTTAAAAGGTTAATGAATAGGATTTGTTGCCAAAATGTGAAATTGATAAGAACCACTAATGTCAAGTTTGTGTTGAAGCAAAAATGACAAGAGCCTCATTCCCTTTAATAGAAAGATCTACAACTATAGAATTATTCATACTTTATATATGTGATCTTAAATTTGTATAAACTAGAGGAGGAAAAAAGTATTTTATTAAATTTATTACGATTGTTTTTAATGGAACAAGGAGTGTGTATTGCAAAAGGATCTCTGATATTAATTCAAAGATCTATTCTTTGAGACAGGCCAGGAATCTCCCTTCGCTAGATGCCATTAGGAGATTAAGGGAACCTTCAAGGAGTGTATCATTTAAGAAGGTTATTTGGTGGAGATCATTTAACAATGATTCTGTGATTTTAAATGTGGATGGTGCTTCAAAACCAGGAGGGCAAAATGCAACGGCAGGGGAAGTTATTAGAATTGGCTCGGTTCCTTTCTTTTCACTTTCTCTTTTCATTTGGGTTCTACATCCAACAATGAAGCTGAAGTTGTTTGTCTTTTAAAGGGTATACAGCTTTGTTTATCTCATGTTGGTCGGAGGTAATCATTCAAATGGATTCAAAGATCATTGTTGATGCTATCAATAATGTTTCTTCATATCCATGGCATCTTCATAAACCTTTTGTCGCTGTTTGAAACCTTTTGCAGTGTGGCTCATTTGAAATAGTACATGTTTATCGGGAGGCTAATCAGGTGGCATATAGTTTGGCAAATTTATCATGCAACTTTCTTTCTAATTTTAGCTTTGATGATTATGCATACCTTCCAAGAGCAATTAGAGGCCTTTGTTGTTTAGACAGATTAAGAGTGGCCAGCTTTTGGAGCTCTTAGCTTGCATCTTTTCGCATATTTCATATGTCTCTTTCTCAGAGTATGGCTTTTTATCCCATCTGATGTAGTTTTCTTTTATTTTTATTAATAAACATGTAGGAGCCCGTCAAACCACCCGCCATCAAAGGCAGAGTTCTTAAAAAAACCAGGTTGAAAAAAGTATTTCTTCTTCAAAATAAAGACGAAGCTTTAAATGCATTTATTCTTTACAAAAAAAATAAGGTTGAAAATCAACATGGAAAGAAAACTAAAGCTTCAAAAAGTGATAAAGGAGAAGGATATGAATCTCCTTTTGAAGAAATATGTTCTGGAAGTGGTATAATTCATCAAACCATAGATCCATATACACCACAACAAAATGGTGTAGCAGAATGTAAAAATAATACATTAAAAGATATGATGAATGATGTGTTAATAAGTTATAGTTTACAACAAAACTTGTGGGGGGAAGCTATTCTTTTTGCAATTCATAGTCTTAATAGAATTCCTTCAAAGAAAATGGATAAGACACCTTAATATTTTTTTGGTTTGTGGGGGCATCTAACTAAAGTACCAGTTCCTACACCTAAAAGGATGAAAATAGGTCCAAAAACTATCAAACGTATATTCATTGGTGATGGGCTTAAAAGTGAACTTCGGGTCACCCCAAAACCATGATGATGTCAATGACTGCAACCTGAGAAGAAAGTAGAGACGGTCACCAGAGGTGGGTCATGCCCAGGGAAGAGCTCTGAAGCCTAAGTCAGTATTTCGAGAGTAATCGAGTGTAATTAATTCTCAAAAGACTATTCTCCCTATCCATATACTGATTATCATTTGATTATATAGAAAAGAATCAATTACCTCTTTGATCAAGACTCTACTTTTACACAACAATAGGCAATTAGGATAGTCGTGAGATCATGGAATCCCGTAAACTGCTCCTGAAATCCTATAGTTTCCCTTGGTTGGGATATCTTGACATTCACATCTCTATCGAGAGCTACGAGCTCACTAATCGACCTCGAGACCAAATTTGCGACCAGTTTGTGGACTTTGAGAGTCTCGACTGTCTCTTCTAGGAGGTCGCGTCGAATGATCGCAACCAAATGGGGGTTGCTAGGAGTCGTGCATAGTTGGTCGCGGCATGGAAGATGTATAAGACTAGGTCATGGTCCAAGATCTAGTTGTACCTCTCTCGAGCCCATTTAGGAGGCTGATGACCTTGGAGGTCGTTGGTCGCAAGTTGCTGCCCACCTGTCCTTGTTGGCTTTGTGAGTCTGACTTTCAAGTATTGAAGGTCTGAGTCTTGGGCCCATTTGGGTTGATTTCTACAAAGGTCCTACCCATTCATGTTGACCTTTTCGGGAAGTAATTGTTTCTCCCATCATTACCCCCCTTTAGGCCACCTAACAAGCTTATCGGTCGTGGTGCCTAAATTACCACCTTGAAGTCGTGACTTTTGAGAGGTCACACCGTTTCATTTTGCAATGGCTAGCTTTAGGGTACCTTGCTATTCTCGTCTCTAGTTGAGAGCTACAAGCTTGCTAACAACTTTCCTGCCTTAAGTGGTGTGTTAGGAGTTGCGCACACTTGGTCGGGGCATGGAAGCTATATGAGACCAATTGGGAGTTTCCAAGTCATGGGCCAAGGTCTGGGGGTACCTCTTTCATTTTCGAGTTGTAGGTATGGGACCCGGGAGGTTGGTGGTAGCAGATCACTGCCCACCTATCCTTGTTGACTTCGTAAGTCTAACTTTCAGGTATTAGGAATTACCATCTCCAAGTCAGGCCATTTCACTCTATAACTGTTATTTTGGATTTTTTAGGGAGCATGCCTCTTCAATTTCGGGAAGCTGAATCGTATAACTCTGGGAAATTGGTCCCCCTATTTTCGGAAAGTTGCTTCGTCTCAATTTCAAAGAGTAATGACCCGTTCTAGATTTAGAAAGGTTGCCCCATTTTGATTTTGGAAGGTCTCTGCACTTGGTAGCCCAAGAGACACCTTATCAGATATAAATTAGAAGTCTTCAACTCTCAGAACTCACTCAAATTTTCAATCAACTTGCAAAAAAAATATTCTCGGCTTTCTCTCTTTCTCTATTCGATCAAGTCAATTAGTTAGGACTACTTAACTTCTCATCTCCAGGATCTTTACCGAGTGAGTTTTCTTCCTTTTACCTTCTAAAAACTTCATCTTTTTCATCTATTTCCAGTAAACCGAGATCTCTACTATATTGACTTCAAAGTCTTCTGCATCTAATACTCCATCCCTCCATTTTGGAGGGGTAGCTCCCTTCCCTTCTCTTGCTGATTTGGAGAATGGGGTTTTCTATTCGCCCTCGGTTTCTGTCAAAGCCCCTTTAGTCAGGAGCGAAGCTTATGAGCTCTTTAAAATAGAAGCTTATTCTATGTCTTCTTCTTTAGACCCTATTGGTATTTTCGACCTCAGCGAGGAGACGGAGCTGGAGAAAGGTGAAATAGTCATCGTTGTGGAGGACGAGCCCCTTTCCAGAAGGCGCAATGGACATATAGTCCTTTATCTTTCTAGCGTCAAGAGTGGCATCATTCTTGCTTTCATTTTCCCTCTGTTCCTTCACATTGCCCACTTTTGGGGTATTCCTTTAGCTCAAATCGTCCCAAACTCCAAACGAATCGTGGTCGCCTACCATCTTTATAGGGTTCCAATCTCCCTGGAGCTCTTTAAGAGTTTTTATAAGTTAGGTATCTCCATAGCCTCTAAAGCCTCCAAGGGGTATCTTCATTTTATCCCCCGGTACAAATTGGTCGGTCCCTTCCAATCCTCCGTAGGGGAGTGGAAGCCTTTCTTCTTCTTTGCCTGTCTTCCAAACCACTTAGTTCGATCTGAGCCTTATCCGGATTGGAACCTTCCCATTTTGTCTATTGAGCAGTTGAAGCATAGGGACTTTTTGATTGGCCTGGCTAGGTCTGATAAGGCCAAGGTCAGGTGTACTACCCCCACCTGGCTTAGATCTTTCCTTCGTCCTGCTAGGCTAGGGAGCCCAGTTGAGCATGACCTCCCTTTAGTCAGGGGAGCTTTGGGGATATCCCCTCTCTAGAGGGAGTTTTTCCATCTGTAACTGACTTTTGCTTTTGACTTCTCATGATTTTATACTAACAGCTTTCTCTTTTTGCCTTGGTAGAAATGAGGACCACATCTTGGATTTTCAAGTCTGCACCTTCTCAAGCTCCTACTGGTGTAGCTCAGGGTAATGCTGGTGCTTCTTCTGCAGTAACGCCTACTACTAACATCCCTGTTCCCCAAGGCAGGGGGAGATAGGTAGTAGCTGAGAGGACTCAGGGTGCCTCTAAACGAAGCTCAGGGGCTGCTGGGATGAAGGCTCCAATAACCTTAAAGTCCAAATCTTGGTTCCCGGATTGTGCCACTGAAGAGGTCGCACACACTTTTAAGAGTTGGGGGGGGTTGCCCTAGCCACTCATTCTGCCTAGGGGATTGGGAGATAAGTCCTAATCTGGCCATGGAGTCTTCTGACTCTTTACTCCAATGGCCCCACTCCCAATCTTTCTTGATGGAGTGCACTCCTTCAGTTGATTGAGATATTTGCCGATAATTGACTGATGATGAGATTGACAGATTCGATGCTTCGCCCCATACTGCAGTAAGTTCTTGCAACCTTTTGCAAACTTGCAATTGGCCTAGTCTCATTTTGATTTTGATATTGACCTCTTTTTCTTTTTTGTAGAATCACATCCTCCTCGGCGAGCAGTTGAAGAGGTAGGCTAAGAAGGCCAAAGAGGATCAGGAGTTCGCCTCTCTTATTTCTGAGCTCCAAGATGCCAAGGCTCACTTTGAAAAGGAAATTGCTGAGCTTGTGGTTTCTGCCAGGGAGACCAATGCTTCTGCTGACAAGTCAGCCAGACTTCTCTCCGAGTGCAAAAAGGAGATTGATGAAACTAGAGCCAACAGCCTAGCCATGTCTGGGAATCTGGAGGTATTTCATAAGAGGGTTTTTGAGCTAATTGACTTTGGCACCGAACAAAAGGAGCACGTTGAAGAACTTCAAGCCAAACTGGAGGAGTTCCAAGGTCTTTGTCATGAAAATGGCAGCCTCAGCATGGCGAAGCTTGAGGAGATCCCTGCCTTCCAGTAGTAGTATGTGAAGGCTCTGATGTGGACTCAGATGATGCGGTTATACATTAAGGTGATAGACAACCACAAAATGCTTTACCCAGATATGAAGAACAACCCTGAGTTTTATGCCACACTTTATGATCCAGGGTTGCTCACTCCTCTTCCCTATGATCAAGACAATTTGAATCAAGCTTCTCAAGAGGAGCTCACAACTGCTGAGGTCCTGGCTCAATCTGGCCAAGTTGGTGAGTGCTCTTCGGGAAAAGGAAAAGAGCTCGTGAAGGCAAGCCTGGAGGTCGAGGTCTTAGAGAAGGATGTTTTGGATGTCACTCCTCAGACCATGATATCTCCTGAAGGTATTCCCATGTTTTGTAGTATAGATTCATTTTGGAAAATTTATCCTCGCCTCGTGCTTACCTATTTTGGAGGAGGTACCAAACCTTTTCTAGGTTACTTGTCCTTCTCCCATGTAGCCTTTTATTTGACCACATTGTCTTCTATTTCGCAGGCCCTTCTAATGCTATCGGGGAGGAGACAACTGCTGAAGTGGGGTTTCCCCCGAGCAGCTCTGAGCCAATCAAGATCCCAGAGGATGAGGATGATGAAGATGATGTTCCTCTAGTCTGCCGTCAACCAAAGTAGTGATTTTGTAATAGAATATTACTTTAAGTATTCAACTCTTTTCATTTCTGCACTTGTACTGAATATTTCAGAGGTCTGTTTGTGGCCTCTGCTCTTATAACAGCTTTATTTTTTTTCAATATCTCGAATTTTACATTGCATTCTAAACTTGCATAATGCAATAAGCTGTTTTTAGCACTAAGGCAATCAAAATAGAAACAACAATATCATAAGCTTTAAAACGCTTATCTTTTATTTGTGCTTTGCTCAAACTAAGCCAAGGGGACTGCTAGGTCTCATTGCATTTCAACGAGGTCCTTTAGGATAGTGTCTAGCTGAATTAATTTGTTTGCGAGGTCCACAATGTTTAAGTAGCTTTAGGCATAGAATTTCTTTTCATGGCAAATGTTCCAAGGTCTCAGGAGTTGTCTTCCTTTGAGATCAGCTAGTTTGTTGCTCCATCCTTTGTGGACTTCTTGGACTATATAAGGTTCTTCTCAACTTTCTTGTAGCTTGGTCAATTGACCTTGTTTGCCAATATTTGACCATTCGAGGACCATTTCTCCAAGTGCGAAATGCCTTGTTTTCACCTTTTTGTTGAAAAAATTTGTGACTTGCCTTTTGTAGCTTCTTTCAGCTTCCATTGCTTTGTTTCTGTCCTCTTCAAGGAGGTAGAGGTCTGCCCTTCTCTCCCCCTCGTTTAAGACTGAATTGTATTCAGTCAATCTTAGAGACTTCATTCCGACCTCGATTGGCATTAATGCCTATGCACTGAAGCATAGGTTGAATGGTGTTTCTCTAGTAGCTTTTCTAGGTGTTGTTCTGTACACCCATAGAATGCTTGGAATTTCATCTGGTCCTACAAGTTTGCGACCATCTTTTACAGAGGTCCGCCTCTGTTCAATGTTCAAATTGTCACAAAATGTTTTGAATGGGTCGCCAACGAATTGTCTTCCATTGTATGAAATTATAGCTTGGGAAATCCCTAACCATCACAAGATGTTTCTCTAGACAAAGTACTAGACTTTTGGTGATGAGATGGTTGCCATTGGCTTTGCTTCAACCCATCTAGTTATGTACTCCACAGCAACGATTAGGAACTGAACACCCCCTACTCCTTTCAGGAAGGGTCCTAGAATGTCAATACCCCAAATATCAAAAGCTACTGATGCATTGATGGATTGATTCCTCATTGCTGCCACATGTGATTTGTTCCCATGCAACTAGCAGCTTGTGCATTTTTGTATGGTCTTCTCAATGTCTGAAACAATTGAGGGCTAATAATACCCTGATCTAAGTGCTTTCTTGGCAACGGTCTTTGGTCCTATGTGTGATCCACATATTCCGCTGTGTACCTCCTCAATAACATGTCATCCCTCTCTTTGACTTAGACATTTGAGTAATGGCCAAGTATATAACCTCCTGTATACCTTGTCATCTCCTATCAGGACATAGCGAGGTGACCATTTTCACACTTGGAGAGCTTCTTTGGGGTCTTGTTTGAGGTCGCCATCTTTGAGAAATTTGTAGATTGGATATCTTTAGTCTGGCTGATCCTCTATGACCAAGCTCTCGTCTTGGTTTATGCTTGGAGAGTATAATTGTTCCACCAGTAGGTTCTCATTTATCCCGGCTATTTCTCTATAAACTTTTGATACTGCGTCTGCTTCTACATTTTGTTCTCTTGGTATTTGCTCAATGAGGAAATGCTCAAGTTTAGACATGATATCCCTTACTCTTTCTAAATTTTTGATCATGTTGTCCTCTCTGCTTCGTATTCTCCAGCGACCTGGCTAGCTATGACTTGTGAATCTGTTTTAATCTGCAATTTTTGCATTTTGTGAGCTCTTATAAGTCTCAGACCTGCTAAGAGAGCTTCATATTCGGATTCATTATTTGAGGTTGAGAAATTATACTTCACAGCGTAAGGGATTCTCACTCCCTCAGGGCTGATCAGTACTATTCTTGTACCTCAATTTTCTTTGTTCATGGAACGATCTGTATATATCGTCTAGACATTACTTTCATAGGTGCTTGTGAGCTCCAGTGCAGCCCTTGTGCATTCTTCTACGAAGTCTGAGAGTGCTTGAGCTTTGATTGCTTTCCTTGGCTCAAATTTAATTTGATATCCCGAGAGCTTGAGAGACCACTTCATTGTCCAGCTCAATACCTCGAGTTTGGCTAGGGCTTGTTTTAACGGTAAATTGGTTAATACTGTTATCAGGTAAGCTTCAAAATATGGCCTTAATTTCCTCGAGGTAATAATAATGAGGTAAAGGAATTTTTCGAGGTCCGAATATCTAACTTCGGGACCTCTGAGAAATCGACTTACATAATAGATAGGGAATTGTAAACTTGACCTTTCTACCAATAGCTCTAAACTGATTGCCTTTTCTACTGCGGTGAGGTACATCAAGATTTCCTCCCCCGACATCGTAGAGACAGGCTAAGGTGGTTTTCCCATGAACTCTGTTAGCTTGACAATCCTTAGTCCACTGGAAGTCTTTTGGCTTTTTGATGACATCATAGAATTTCTCTCCTTTGTCTGCCATTTTGCTGATAAAGACCCCAATGTTGCCATCTTTGTTGACAAGCTTTGGACTTCTTTGATGTTCCGAGAGGGTTCCCTGTCTATCTGTGCCTTGATTTTGTCCAGATTGGCTTTAATGCCCCATTATGATATCATGAAGCCCAAAGGTGCAATTTTCTAGGTTGTGCTTTATGTGGGCAGCCTTCATGGTCTGGAAAGTCTCCTTGATGTCATCAATAAAATCTTCAGAGGTCTTGGACTTGATTACAATGTCATCCAAGTAGATTTCTATGTTCCTCCCAAGCTGATTCTTGAATACCTTACGCATAGCTCGTGGGAATTCTACCCCTATGTTCTTCAGACTGAACAGCATTTTTGTACAACAATATGTCTAGACCTCTATGATAAATGGTGTTCTCCATGTCTTCCACTAGCATTGGGATCTGTTGGTACCCCTTATATGCATCCACGAAGCACAATCACGGATATCCAGCTGTTGAGTCCACCATTTGATCGATGCTTTGGAGTGGGTAGGAGTCCTTTTGACAACATTTGTGCAGTGTGGTGAAATCCACACACATCCTCTATGTCCCTCTTTTCTTTAGGACCACAACTTGATTGGCCCGCCATTTCAGGTACACCACTTCTTTCAAAATTCCTACATCAAGAAGAGCCTGGACTTCTCGAGCTATAACCTTGTTTCGCTCAGGGGTGAAGGTCCTCTTCTTCTTTTCACCGAGTTGATCCCTATTTTGTCGCCGACCTTGTGTTCAGCAATTTTACGGTCTACCCCTTCAAGGTCACTAGGCTACCAGGCAAAGACTTTTAGGTACTCTTGAAACAAGTCCAAGAGCTTCCTTTTGATTTTGGGCGCTAGCAACTCTCCTACTTTTATCAATTTCTTAGGGAATTTTGGGTTGATGAACACCTTCTCTCCCCTGCTAGCTGCCTGGATTCTGTAATCATAATTCCCTTCCAAGAGGTTGATGCAGTTTTAAATCTTGAGCTCGAGTGAGCTATCCCTGTTACCTTCAGTGATGTAACATTCTGTAGCGAGCTGTTTGTCCCCTTCTAGGACAATCCAGGTATCTCCAACCCGGATTTTCATGTTGTAGTTTTGCAGAGAGATTTTTGCTCTTAGGTCCATGACCCCCCTCCAACCCAAAATTGTGTTGTAGGTCCTTTGGGGCGTCGACTACCATCCCATCCATGACCTCGATGACCTCTTTGTCATTCTCACGGACTATAGTTGGGACATGAAGGATCCCATCCACGTAGGTCGTGCTAAAATTAAAGCTTGTCAAAGCTATGTCCGACCTTATCCATAAGCTCTTATTTATCCCCATCTATTCAAATGCCTTCCGGTATAGGACATTCACAACACTTCCAGTGTCTACCAGGATCTTGCGCACCACGAAGCCTCTGATCTGGACGGACATTGTTATGGGTTATGATTCTTCCTCTCAAGCTCGTTTTGACCTTGTTTCGATGTTATTTATTTCGGTGACCAGAGCTCACTGATTCTGGGGGGTTGCTGGAGGTGGATTAGCAAGTCCGTTGTTCCTTGCCAGGAACTCTTGCAGGTGGCCCTCATTGATTAACCTCTCAATCTCACGTTTAAGTTCGAAGCAATCCTCTATGAGATGACCATGGTCTTTGTGGAATTGGTAGAACTTGGCAAGGTCTCTTTTGGTCGAGAGTTCTTGAGGCTTTAGGGGACCTCTTTTCTCCATGACCACCAGAATTTCAGTCCGTGAGGTCTTCAGAGGAGTGGTCATGAGGTTAGGGATGGTCTTTCTTTTCTTATCTGAAGTTCCTCCGTTTTAGTGGAGGTCCTTCCTTGTCAATTTTCGAGGACTAGGGGCTTTTTGGTCTCCTTTTGTTGTCTTTTTTAGTGGCTGAGGCAAAGCCACGGATCTTTTTCTGGGCTATTATTTCCTCAGCCTTGATTAGCTTTTCTAGGAGCTATTGCAGCTTCTTCATGGTTTTTACTGGCTTCTTGGCCAAGCTGAGGGCTACGTACCCCCTTGCAAACCTTGTTCGAAGGTAGTGATATAAATGGCATCATTCTTCCGCTTGATCTCCACTGCTTCATCATTGAAGTGACTATAATAGCTTCGCGTACTCTCTCCAAGCTTTTGCTTGACGTTGAAGAGGCCGTTAATGTCTTTTTCACCCCTTGTGTTGCTTTGATAGTTTTTCAGGAACAACTCCTTCAACTGTGTCCAACTTGAGATGCATGCCTCTGGGATGCGTTTGAACTAGGATTGTGCCTTCTTGGTCAGTGTTGACCAAAAGACTCTGCACTTAACATGGTCAGGGTACTCGAACATCTCCATGTAAGACACTTATTTGTCTATGTGCTACAGTGGTTCCACTCTGCCATCATACTTTGACTCCAGGTTTGGGGCTTTAAATCCAGGAGACATCTGAGCTGTTCGGATACTATGGACAAATGGTGAGGGTTCTGAACAGTCCACATTGTAATGTATCTCATGCTCTCTATTTCATTCCCAATTGGTTGGGGGAGTTGCTCTCATTAGTGGATTGTGGGCTACCTCTTGAGCATTATTGCCTGTCATTTCGACTAGGCTTCGTCGAGGTGGCATCCTTTCTCCAAGAGGAGTTCGTAGAGAGCTCCCCTACCTTTTAAGATCCCATCTCTGGCTTCGTATATGGTTGCCTTGTTGAGTCTGTCTCTTAGGTCGTAACCCCTTCCATTGTTCAGGAATTGTCTAAGGTCGGTCACAAGTTGAGTTCTCCCCCCCTGCGACCTTTCTTGCTCTCAACCTACTTCATTAGGTCGAAGGTCATTCCTTGCTTCTGGAGGTAGAGGATAGGTAGGCTGTGTAAGTTTTGCCAGGCCTTATGGTGGTTGTGAATCTCTCCAGGAAGGCACTGGAGTACGTCCTGTGGACATATATTCTCGCCTGCCGAAGATTCCCTCAAGGGCTACCACTATTCGTCATAGGAGGTCTACTAGAACTGATATCTGTGTTCTCCCAAATCTCTAGGGCCTAGGGTTATTGCCATTAGCAATAGGATCAAGGTGCCCCTGCTTGGGCCTTTCTTATACAGGTGGCAGGTTCATTTGGGCTCTCCGAGATGGACCAGATTGTGATGGCTATTGTGGCGCCTATTGTACCGTCGAGATTGGGGCCTCAAGCACCATTTCATCAGTGCGTAGTTATGTCTTGCCGGGTGGTCTACCCCAGTGTGGTGGTTGAACGCTTGGAGGCTGGGATCGAGTTATCAAGCTTTATTATTATTATTATTATTATTTTGTGCAGGGAAGAAAGCTAAGCTTTTTGTCTGACTTCCCACAGATGGTGCTAGAAGAGATGGGGCTCGAAAGTGAACTCCGGGTCACCCCAAAACCGTGATGATGTCAATGATTGCAATTGGAGAAGAAAGTAGAGATCGTTATCGGAGGTCGGTTGTGCCCAAGGAAGAGCTCCGATGCCTAAGTTAGTATTCCAAGAGTAAAAGAGTGTAATTAATTCTCAAAAAGACTGTTCTCCGTGTCCGTAGACTTATTATCATTTGATTATATAGAAAAGAATCAATTACCTCCTCGATCAGGACTTTACTTTTATGTAAGAGTAGGCAATTAGAACACTTGTGAGATCATGGAATCCTGCCAATAGCTCTTAGAATCGTGAAGTTTCCCCTTGTTAGGATATCTTGCCAAACACATCTCTATCAAGAGCTATGAGCTCGCTAACCGATCTCTAGACTAACTTCGCAACCTGTTTGTGGAAGGCAAGAGTCTCGATCGTCTCTTCTGGGAGGTCTCGTTGAGTGATCGTGGGCTCATGGGGTTGCTAGGAGTCGTGCATGGTTGGTCGCGGCATGGAAGATGTATGAGACGAGTTGGGAGTTACCAGGTCGTGGTTCGAGGTCTGGTGGTACGTCTCTCAAGCCCATTTAGGAGGTCGGTGGTAGCAAGTCGTCGCCCACCTATCGTTGTTGACTTTGTGAGTCTGACTTTTGGGTATTGAATTTCAGGGCCTTGGGTCCATTTGGGTTGACTTCTGTCCGTTTATGTTGACTTGTCTGGGTCATACCCGTTTCTCCCATCAATTGGATATGCCAAAAATAGAAGTGCATATAAATTTTTGGTATACAAAGCTAATACACCAATGTGCATGAAAATACTATTACAAAATCAAGAGATGCACAATTTTTTTAGGACATATTTCCTTTAAACAATAGAAAAGAAGATAATAAAAATAAAAGGAAATATGGATAAAGATTGTACATCAAGTGAAGAACTAAGATGCAGTAAAAGAGTGAGGACTTTTAAATGTTTTGGTTCTGACTTTTTAACATTAATGCTAGAAAATGAACCAAACACATTCCAGGAAGCTATGCCTAGTCTTGAATTTATTGCAAAGAAGCCATAAATTGTGAAATGGAGTCTATTACGCAAAACCATACATAAGAATTAGTAGACCTACTTTTTGGTTTTAAACCATTTGGTCACAATTGGTTCTTTAATAAAAAGATGAAAAATAGACGGAACAATTGATAAATATAAAGTAAGACTAGTGGCTAAAGGCTATAAGCAAAAGGAAGGTATGGATTATTTCAACACATAGAATAACCTTTGCTAGATTGATAATAGCTAAATGATGGATATCAAGGAGCAACGTTGGAATTGAAGGACTCATGGAAACGATCATATGAGGAGAATAGAAGATTCAAGTAACTTGGCTTCAAATTTAATGTTCTATACTTCAAGTTCAACCATGAAGATGGAGCTTCAAGGAGGAACTCAAAGAATGGATTAAAGAGATGCAAGATGAAGAGATTGAGGTGCATATACAAGAACTTGTACTTCAAGTATAAGGTTGATGCTTCGAGGAAGAAAACATTCTTGTTAGCTTTGAAAGTTGCCTTGGAAGTTCATGAGAATAACTTTGAAGATTACAAGCTTGGATGGAAGTTCTTAAACAAAGATATATATTTTAAGTTCAAACTTGCAGACTTCATGAAATGGCTTGTGAAAACATATAGAAAATGCATGCAAGATCAAGCCTTAACAAGCCATGAATTGAAGAACCAAAGAAGAGGAAGAAAAAGTTTGAACAAATACGAAATTTCAGCCAATTTAATCAAGTTTCCAACTTGCTTAATTGAGGAGCTTGTTGATACAAGTCCATGAAATGAGTAGCTTGCTGGTTTGGTAAATTCCAAGTGGTTTCTTTCAATTCCAATTTCATTTGAGTTGCTTTATTTATTCAAATTGAGCAGCTTGTTTGGTGTGAATTCCACTAATTTTCACCACTTGTTGAACTTCAATTAAGGAGTTGGTTGAAGAATCAAGCGACTGAGAGAAACTCATACAATTCAGCTACTTGCTTTCCTCAAATCCAGTTTCACCGTTCCAAGAAGGAATTTGGTTAAGCTACTTTTTGGTAATTTTCCATTAACCTTCTCCACCAATTAAACTTCAATTTGAGAACCTTTCTTCGTTGAATCTGCTGCTTGCTTTCGTCTAAAACGAATATCGACTAAAGAATCAATCCAGATGAAATAAGAAAGAAAAAAAACAAGTGCTTTGGTTGAGCAATACCTCAACAAGCTTAAATAACTGGTACCAGTCATGTTCTCTCTTGCACCGGTGGATTTCCCCGACCTTTGGCTTCAACTGGATGAACTTCTAGAGAAGGACCGGTGCACCCACCGATTAGTACATTGACGCCAATCCTTGGTTCCTTTGTTAGACCCTAATCCTTCATTTTGATCCCTAATGTAATCTTGACCCATTTTGGATGGTTTGAATAGAATTTATTGACTTTTCTTGGTCTTTTAAGCTATTTTAAAGGGTATTAAGGATCTTTGATAAATGCAAGACTTGGATAAGGGGTTCTTACACGTTAGACTATAAATAGGCTCTTTTGTAATAGTTAGAAACACTTTGAGTGATGAATTTTAAAAATCAAACTTGATCCTTTTGTATGTGTTCTTATGAGCTCTTCTTAGAGTTCGTAGGTGACTACACTTAGGGCAATCAATTACTTTGGATTAAGGTATTGATTGCCAAGTCAAGAGATTTGGTGTCATAGATTTCCTCCAAATCAATTTAATTAGCCTTGAATCTTACAACAAGTTCTACTGTTTCATTGATGAGTCTTGAAGAACATGAACCTAAAAACCTTCATCTATTCAAAAGTCACATCACATCACTATTGCATCCATTTATGACTTAAAAATTCATCAAATTGATGTAAAGATAATCATCCTAAATGGTATTATAGATGAAGAAATTTATATGGAACAACTTGAAGGGTTTGTTGTTCCTGGACAAGAGAAAAAGGTGCGTAAATTGATTAATTCCTTATATGGTCTAAATCATGCACCTAAACAATTTCATGAAAGATTTGACAATGTGATATTGTCAAATGGATTCACAATGAATGAGTATGACACAACCAAAAACATGGGTCATACTTGAATAGTGTTTTTACGGCAGCCATGGAGTAGTTGCAAATGACCTTTTTATACCACAGGACATCATGTATGGCATTTTATATGGCAACTCCAAGGCCGTCGTATATATGTACAGTTGCATATTATAGATCGTCGTATATAACTATGTATAAACGACGGGTTGTGGTAAAAAGTGCATCTTAAACGGTGGTTCCGAACACCGTATATCATAGTACTATATACGACGGCCTGTTAACAAACAATGACATATATAGTACAGTTTGACCTATTTAATGGACTATATACTATAGGCCATCCTAAAAAATAGATGTATATTTTTATAGGATTTTAAAATGAAGTTACATACCGCTATATTTTTGTTTACTTCTTTTTATTTGAATTAATATAACTTATTTTATAAGTTTATATTCTTTATAATGTTTAAGAATCAATATCATCACTAGAAATGGGATCATATAAAAAAAGACCTTATACGACGGTCAAAAGGCCGTCATTAATGCCTATTTTATACTACAGGCTGTCCCATATGCATCTATATACGACAGTCCAATAACCGTTGTATATAAGTCAAACTTTATATGACTGACCCTAGTATATAATTATATATATACAACTGCTAGTCGCAAAGAATATATCATAAACGACGATTGATGAGCCATCATATATAATCTTACTATATATGATAGTTTGTAACAAATAATGATATATATATATATATATATTAAAGCTTATGCTATTTAATATATTATATATGACAGACCATCATATATATGAGTCCTATAAACAACAACGATGTATAATTTTAAATCAAGTAACACAGTATTACGATGTTATATGACTACAAATATATTATCTTTACCCCCGTTTTTTTAAAAATAACATAATGGAATGTATTAATTTATATTCATCAAATATTTTCTTTTAAATATACCAATAAGCTTTGTCATATTTGTACAAAAAAAATTTCAATGAAGTTGCCAAAAAATTAGGGACAAAAATAGTCTTTGAGAAATATTTTAGGGATTGAAAAGTGAAAAAACTAAAGGACTAAAATTACCAAAAATAAATAATTTAGGGACTTCATCATGTATTATCCCTCTGTTGGGATTTAGGCCCAAAAAGGCTATCATTTTTTGAGAAAAAAGTGTAAAAGACTATAATCTTAATAAGTAATTTTATACGTATTAGCATAACATGCAATAAGGTCCAAATTGATTAAAATAAGTGATCTGTGTGTTGGGACGTTCAGCATAGTAAGGTACGAATCACCGGAAGTTTAAATAATAAGAAATTAGTTCTTGGCCAATTAATGGAATTAGGTGTTCCATTGATCAAAGGTCATAACACATTAGTCTCCTTAAGTAGGGTGACTTACCTTTAGTCATTGGGTAACAGCACCCAGCAGCACAAAGTCGAGAACCCTGCGAGACAAACAGAGATCAGGACTGTTCAAGCCTACAGCAGGGGTAGCAATGCAGAAGCAGCAGTCGTAGAAACAGATCGACAAATGCAGAAGGTCGTGGCAGATCAGGCGAACCAGCAGCTGCAGCACACACCCAGTCCGTCACAGTAGCGCCAACATCCGCTCAGGCGGCCGTTGGCTTTAGCATCTTTGCCTTGCCACATCCAGCTGCTCCTAGTGGTGACGACGCCCTGGAGGCGGCTAGCTTCTGGACAAACAGTACGCAGTACATGGCAATGATCTGTGTTGTTCATGGTTGTATCAACTGGAGGCCGGTCAGATTCAGGTAGCTAGTCACTTTGGAGGCTAGTGGCTGGTCAAAGGAAGAAGACGGCCAAGAAACCCTAATTGGGCTTTGGTTATTTGCAGAAGAGGGCCTAAAGTTTCAAAATTCCTAGATTTAGGCCTCTAAGTTTTTTTTGAGCCCAATTAGGAGTTTTTAATTAGAGTTCTATTGGGCCAATGCTTTATGCAATTTATTTATTATGCTTCATATTTTGTGATATAGAAAAGCATGAAAATAATTAGAAGCCACCCCTAGGAAAAATAAACAAGATCATTTTTAATCAATTTGTTTGATAAATTGTTCACATAAGATTAAAACTAGAAAAAGCATGAATTTAATTTTTATGCTTTGTTTTATTGTTTTTATGTGATGTATATCATTCCTACGGGAAACCTAGATTAGGAACGTTCTTGAAATAATTATTTGATTTGGTTATCATAACTAAGAAATCAAGAAAATAATTATAAGAATGATAATTAAATTCTTTAAATAGTAATGTGGTTATTTTGGAAATTAGAAATAGCCTAAATAATTTTATTAAAGATTTTTATCCTTGACTTAATAAAATAAAATTATGGGCTATTATTTCTAAAAGTCATAACCTAGAATATAAACTATTAA
>JAOXNR010040817.1:0-20009 GCA_028571225.1 Parsonsia alboflavescens | reverse complement strand
TAAATCAATTTGGACCTTATTGCATGTTATGCTAATATGTATAAAATTACTTATTAAGATTATAGTCTTTTACACTTCTTCTCAGAAAATGATAGCCTTTTTGGGCATAAATCCCAACAGACAAGTCATGTATGTATAATTTATGGTCCTCTTGACTGGGAAAAAGTTGGGTTGGATATCTAGTATTGGTTCTTGTATTGAAGAATTTATGGTCCTCTAAGTATGCATGTAAACCAAGTATGCATGTATGCATGCAAATTCCTATGTATTCAAGCATGTAAATAAAAAGTATTTCCTAATTTTGATTTGTTAAAAGCTATATGGATTATTTTGTAACCATTGTTTATTTTATTATGAATTGTATGCATGTGAATGAGTGATTGCATGTTAAAGATTTTGATAAATACAATCGTTTTTCACACATGATAGTCATGAAATTACTTATTGGACATGTATTTTCGTCTACAAGTGATTTGATATTGTGGTATAATTGAAAAATTATAGTTATTGAGTTGTAAGTTTAAGTAATTAGAATTCCGTTTAGAATTTATAACTTTTGTAGGTCTTAATTTTTTATTTGAGGATTACTACATTAAATAGAGAATGATTTCTTTTATCTTTGATGTCTTTTGGTAAAGAATTATGTAGCATTGTGTGTTGGGTTATGGTAAGGAAATAAAATATCTAGTTTTATATGATTTTTAATGAATTTTTTAATGATAATTCTAGTTATTTTATGTCAATTTTTGGAATAATTTTACTCCCATATTTAATTTTTTGTTAGCAGGAATTCTTCGTGGAAAAGGATAAAAGTGAAATTCAAAGAAAAAGGAGACTTTTATTTCAAGAAAAAGAATATTTGGAGGATTCTTTAAGGAATTGGAAGCCAAGAAGGGGAAGAAATAGAATTCATAGCAAGAATTAGAAGCCAAAATCAAAGAAGAAAATTAATCCCTATTCTTATTAGGAAAATACATCTTTTGTAGTATTTTAGTTTTTTTTAGTACTTCGACATCTCTATGAGGGTAGTTTTCTTAGACAATGAATCAATCCTTTCATCTCTGATATTTTTATTCTCTATGAGCAAGATTTCTTGAAGAAAGCCAACTTGGAGTTCATCAAGGTAGATTGAAGATTTAAGCGTTTGCAATATGTTTGAATCTTTTATCTTACATTGTTTTGGGATGATGTTGAGTAGCTAATTTATTTGTTCTAGGATTGCAATGGATTCTTAATCAATTTATTTGAGTTAAATCTTATTTCTTTATATGATAATTATGCTTTTTTAGTTTATTTTTTAGAAAGACTGACCATCTTTTTATTTGACAAAATCATTAGGAATTGAAAGAGAACTTTTGATTTTTGGGTTGATGAGAAAATAACTCGCGTTAAGATTGATTTGTGATGAGTTAATTTTATTTGTAATTGGGATAGACATATACCTAATTACCTTGGGTAAATATATTGTGACTTATTGTTATCTACCCATTCTTTTTGCAATGATTGGGTAAGTTCTTTAATTTCTTTAAAGAGAATTAAAGGAATTTATGAGTCACGATTAATCAATTTTGCATAATTATTATATGTAGAAAATGATTTTTCTCACTTAAATTTGTCTTTGATGAATTTTAATCCTAGGCTTTTTATCCATTGATCTTTTCTAAAATATTTTTTACTATGTTTTAGTTTTTGATCTCAAAAATCAATCTTTTGATTCCTTTGACTTGGAAGAAAATTGTTTGTTAGTGATTAGTATTTGTTTTGATTTATAAACTCTTCGTGGGACGATACTTGTTTGATAATTTTTATTAATTGTTAACAATATGTATACTTGTGTGTGCAAATTGGTTAACATGTTAGTCTAATATGCAACATATTACACTTGCCCTCGGGGTGTGACATATGCCATATCAACAAAAGGGACGTCATGCAGCAAGGAAGGCATCCCAAAAATGAAAGTTCGATACTTTGATAAAGTGGAGACATTGGAACTTCGCAAAAAGGGATGAATTGTTAGGGCCTACTAATTTCCCAAAGTCCTTAATTGAATTTAGTGTCTTTAAATTCATATTTCAATTAGAAGTAGAGAATGGTTAGAAAGTAAGACAGGAAATTTCTTATTCAAATAGAAGTATGAATATTAAGAAAGCTTGTACTATTATAATTAAACAGTCTAGTCTTCATTAGTTGTTATGTGTGATTTTTTTTACCATTTATCTTTGGGGTTGTGGTTTAGAAATTCTAGGAAAGAGTTCATAATTTCTTCATTGCAAAAATTTCATAATAAAGTCGTGTTGTGATGTAGGTCTAATTGAGAAAGCGAACCACATTAAGCTCTTACTGTAATTTAATTTTTGAAGTAGTTTCCTCGAACATTTTTCATTGAAAAGAATATATGATTACAAAAATGTAGTACAACTTTTTTCGTTTATGCTGTCCGGTCCGAACTCTTGCATGCACCTCGATTGCTCCGTTAGAGTAGAGTCTGCAGGAAGACTGATTTGAACTCATGACCTGTGATATGCAGGTCTCACATTCGAACCATTTGACCACACCCTCCAAACAAAACCCACATTACTTTACCTAAATGTAATTGACTCTATATCTAAGAGATGAATCATAATTGAAGAATCATTCATAGTATTCTTTTTAATTTAAATTTTAACTCAATTCAAAAAAATTTAACGTAAGTGTCCATGTAATTGGTTTAGTGAGACAACTTTGAGCTCCAAATCTTCTAGTATACATTTTGTTTTATACTCCTACATCAATAAAATTGTTACACATGATGTCTAATTATTTTTTAAGCTATTTTTGATATACTAAAACCTAAAAAATAAACAAAAGTAACAAAACGCTAGACATATTTAATTTTTTAATTCACATATTAAACTTTTATGAGTGTAAGAGAGATTGTAACAAAAGATGTGTATTGGAAGAGGCCCAGGATCTTTGGTTACATATTTATGTGTTACTCCGTGTTATAAAAAGTAGAAATTTAACATGTGTCCTTAAAATATCAAATTCCTTTAGGGTTTAGTTTATCTTTTTAAGTTTGAATTATTGGCCAATCTAGTAATCAAACTCTAGACGTTTGGCCACTTTGGTCCCTAAAGTTTTTTTTTTTGCCTGTTTAGTCCTTAAACAATTTACATTTTGGCCATTTTGATCCTTTTGACCAAATTCTTCACAAATTGCACCAAAATTTGGAGTCATTTTGGTCAATCCAATCCTCAAACTATAAAAATTCTTCCTTTTTGTTTTGTTTTGTTTTTTTTTTTAACTGTTTCTTTCTTTTTCCCTCTTCTTCGTCTTCTACAGGTCCCGATCTTGCACCATCCACGGCTACCACCTCTTGCTACCGAGCCCAACCACCATACCACTAACACCCACCCCCTCCCCAGCATTCAAGCCTGCTAACATCCCAAACCCCTCGCCGGCGATCTCATAACAACCTACCCCTTCCTATTCCTCGTATATTCTCCATCTCCATCTCTAGAACTCCCACTCTGAAAACTTCAAATTGTGTACAACGGATTTACACCCAGCCCCCTATATGAGCTGCTCCGGGAGGTGATCTGATTAGATTTATCATTATGGTTGCGACAGAAATTTGAAACTTGTAGTTTCGAGTTTCGCCATGGTTGGCCAAGAAATTTGAAATTTGAAATTTGAAACTTGATTCGTCGAGTTCCAGGTTGGCCAAGAAAGCCAACTATTATTGGTTCCCCTATTCCTGGTGAGGACAATCCAGAGAATCCCGAGAGCATTTGAGAAACTGTCAATCCAAAGGCAATTTTCATTCAAGATTCTAAGGAGTGGGATTAATTTTTTTCAAGTAATTCTCAGAACAGTTCTTCTACTCTAACCACGGTTGATGATGATGGGGACATCAAGATTCAAATTCCTGCATTGAAATCCCAACAAGAAACTGCCCAAAGTGATGCCGGTGGGATGCGTAAGAGGATGATGGGATGAAATATTCCACCGGAAGGCTACATCTGTTGGAGGTGTAAAGTTGTTGGGCACTTTATCCAGCACTGGAAATTTCACCAAGGGCTGTTTTTGATTGGAGAATGAAGAGTTTGTTGAGATCATCGGCGGTGATAAGCACAGAGAGGGGCAACTGAAGAAGAAGACGAAGAGGAAAAAAAACAGGGAGAAATTTTTATTTGGGTCGAAAATGCCCTGGAAATTTTTTCATGGATTTGGTGCAGGAGTCCCTTATGTTAGGGCTTAACGCCCAAAATGGACAGAAGGGCCACTTCTTGTAGCTTTCTATTGTTGAGGGGCTTAAACTAGATGATTTATAGTTAAAGGGCTAAAACCAGATTTTTGAAAAGTTTAGGATCCTCCAGAAATATTTACCTGAAAATATTTCAAAGATAATAATTAAAGTTTACAAATAAAATTTTTATTAATATTTTATTAGTATAACATAAAGGTGACATAAAAATCCATGTAACAGGAGACCCAATCCACCGGAAGATCATGAATCGCAACTTCGGGTACTGGGTAGCATCAGTGATCATAAATTAACCGATGCCTAAGAATATTGGATCAGCTTTTCAAATCTTTACTTTGAAAATCATAGATTTGAAATCTTTATATAGAAGTCAACAGCTCATATAATAGTAAGAGTGTTTCAGTTTCATGTATTGGTACTTAGACATTCTAAATATTTTTACAAATAATATGATATTAAAAATCGCCTAAACATATGGAAATCACATGTCTAAACAATTACAACATTAATTGATACTGCACATTTATTATTTATTTTATTTGAACCCTAATTAAATATTACATTTCAAAAGTCAAATAGATTTAATGGATCATTTAATAAGATAATGATTTGATAAATATTCTGTATTAGATCTGCAGATTAGATGATGATATGCAAAATCACAGGTTAAACGTTTAATTAAAAAGCACTAAATTGAAACTAGTTTTTTTTAAAAATTTTTTTATTTTAATAAATAAATTTTTTAAAATTAACTTTTTTCATCATTCTCCTCCAGCTATAAATATTCAATATCCCGATTTTTAGATATTAAATTTATTATTATTTTTAAACTAAATATATATTTTAATCCATTGAACCTTTAATATATCTCATATAATTTACATAAGCTCTTCACACAATATAAACGTTCATCATTCATCTTTTTGTATTTATCTTATCATTCTCTTCTACAATGAAATAGTTTAAAGCAATGTTTTCACAACTAAACTCAAATTGAAATATTTATTAGTTTACGTTTTTGTGATATTACTATAGTTAAATTGAAATCAAATAGCAATTAAAATAGAAAAAATTTAATTAAAAAACTTATATTTATTGTAGATAATAAATATTTATTAATAATAGAATATAACATGATATGATTTTGCTAATGTGCGCCACAACCGTTACCGTAACGGAATTGTTAGTCCGCTTGGTTGGCTGCATGAGCACTACATTTCTTCCTATTACAAAAACTTGGCAGTCAATACTGCAATTTTATATGTTGGAATAACAATTCCGTTACGGTAACGGTTGGGGTGCGCATTAGCAAAACCTTAGCAAATCCGTAACAAGATAATTTTTACTAATGTAAAATTTAATGATTAATAGTTATTTATAATTTTATAAATTTATTTTAAGTAAAAAAAATTATTTTTGAAATAATTAATTCAGTAAATCTACAATTTGATCAAAGTATGACCTAATGTTACAATATAGTTTATAATTTATGCTAAAATTTCATTTAATTTCACCCAATTATGTGATTAAGAGAGTTTTATGTGAATGATTTGAGAAAAATCAAGGGTTCAATATGTTAACATAAAAATTCAAGGGCTTAATAGAGTGATTATGACAAGTTTAAGGGTTTAATAGGGTCAAATAAAAGTTTAAGGGCTTAATAGGGTTATTGTTACAAGGTGAGGGTTCGATAATACATTAAGCCTAATTTTTTTTTGTTCAAAAGTTTGTACAAATTAACAATATGAAAATTTAATTAGCAAGCACGGAGACCAAAAATCTGAGTTAAAATTTCACAAACACCCTCTTAGTTTGAGTTTAGAGCACATCCACTGATAGCAGTTGTAGCTAAAAAAAAAAAAAAAATCTCAAAATTTAGTAATACAATCTAGTTATTTTGTATTGTAAATTACAAGTGAACATTTAGTAAAGAAAACACCAAGATGCTAGAGGTTTGACAAGATGAAGATGATATTCATAAAAGGAAGAAAATCATGTACAAGAACTTTTATTTCAAATATAAGGATGATATCAATGACATCTCAAGATTAAGATTGAAGAAAGTCTTGTTGGAAATCGTTCAAGAAATTGAAGAACTTGAGACTTTCTTTGGGAATTTTCTTGTGATTGGATGGAGGTTCTTGTATAAGGATTTATACTTCAAGTTCAAGCTCAAAAATGGAATGAAACTGGTGTGTAAACACATCTTGATGCATAAAAAAAAAAAGTCAATTTAATCCAAGAAGGAACCATCAAAGAAGGGTGAAGAAATCAAGCAGACAAGCCAAGAAAACACCCCTAGTACAGAGGACTGGTGCACTAATCGGCGTCACCACTGGTGCCAGTTAGAGGAGAAATCTTCAAGACTCATGTACTGAGGCTAACTGGCGCCATGACCAGCCCCAAAATTGGCACCGGTCATCCTCTGTCTAGCCACTACAAATTTGATTTTTACGTTATTTTCTTAATTTCTTCTTGTTATTTGACCTTTGTATTAAGGGTAAATATGTCTTGTGCCCGTTAACCACTTGTCCACTGTCTCCGTGATGATAAAGCTTTTTAGCCGTTAGAAACTTCGTTTTCATTTAATGTTGTCAAAATTTTCCTATCCTCGTTTTAAAAATATAGATTGCTCTTGAACAAGTGTTCATTTTCCGAAATTAAATATTAACGCTTGACTTTGTATAAAAATTATAAAGTATTTTTATTTTAAATTAAGTTATCAAATTATATACATATTTTTCTTAAATTATCCTTATTTTTTTTAGTGTATATTGGGTTTTAGATATCTTAGTACACATTTATATCTAGTATTATGTAGGTCTCACTTCCGAACCATTCAACCACATCCTTGGATGCTACGTTCGATTAACTCACCACTTTATTTCATAAAGTATAAAGAGAATATTATAATCTCTAAATATAAGAATATATGTTGTTAGTCTTTTTTTTTTTTTTGGATAATGAACAATATTTGAATCTAGTATACACTAAATATAAAACACCTTTAACTATTTCATTTAAAACATGTAATTTTTTTCTTGACAATGAATAAGCTCTAGTATTGTTAGAACGGAAAATTGGAAAAGACAATCACAATTATGTATTTATATTTAGTATTAATAAAATGTTTTATTTTCTGAAAACACAAATATATTTAGAAAAAATGAAACCTATTTTACTTTTGAACACAAAGAGTAAAGTGATGTGTACTTCATTTAATATGTATCCTCACTTTGAGATGACGGGTAAAAGAGATGCAATCACATGTACATTAAATTTGACCATTTCATATGGACACACTGTGGTCCAGTATGTGTAGGGTTTTTGTTGTCCACATGTTTGGACATAGTTTTAATTAATTTCTTCTTTTCACTTTTCAAATTTTCTCTTATGGTTGATAGGAATTCAATTAGGAATGTTAGTTTTAGCATTTATTAATGTTAGTTATGGAAGAAAAATTGGGAATTCAATCATTCTCAACAAATAACATAGAAACATGTACACATGAACGCTTGTCTATATTTATGTAATACTATATTGTCAAATTCCTATTTATATTAATTTTTATCTTTTACTTCATTTATATTAAGGATGTGATAGTTAATTTAATAAAATACTCTATGCCCTCTTCCATTTTTTTTCGAAACAATCTTCTTTCTTTTTTTATTTCAATATATTTTTTTTACAAGCAGTGTCGAAGTCAGATTCACGCATTCACCTCGACTATTCCGCTAAGAGTTGGACCTACCAAGCAAGGATCCAAACTCATATAAATCGACTTACAGTCTGCAAGAAGATCACGTCGCTGAGGAGTTGCTAATTACTTATCTTAACTTCCCTTTATTCATACCAAACAAAATCATAAGTAAATATAATAATTACTTTCATTTTGAAAAATAAATTGAGTCATTTTGATAATAATTACTTCAACCAACCAAAGTCAAAGTTTACAAGGAGTACTTTTTTTGGACCCTTTGCTGAGGGAAAATAAGGATAAAAAATAAAAACATAAAAAAAAAGTTAGCAAAATTGCATGTGGAATTATTAATTGTGATGCTAATACTTTTGCTAAAATAGATTTCGGAAATCTATTTGCAAACCTTCTGAATTTATTTGCTTCCCGCCTTAAAAGGGCCTCTCGAGTTAGTACTGTTCTTCTCTTGTCTATCTAAAATTAAAAATTCATATGCTTAAACTAATGACTTATATGGTAACAAATAACTCATGCACTTAAAACTAATAACGATATCGTAACAAGCACCCCATATACTTAAAAATAATAACTCATAACGTTCATATATTTATGGGTCGTTCTATGTAGTTCATCTTTTCACAGGTGTCTGGTTGTCGAAAAATTTATGCTTATAGAGATTTTCTAAAAAAACTTATAGCTATGTTCAAAATTTGAAATGACTAACCCAACTTAAAGCCCGTTTTGATTTTTGTTTTGCAGAACAATTTTTCATTCTGAAAATTTTTAAGAACAAAAAACCTCATTTGGCCTGACTTGTTTTAGAAAACTGTTTTGCGAAACAGTTCTCTAATTCCTTTTCTGGGAAACAACTTTGGCACGTTTTCTGTTTATGTTTTGTTCTCTATTTTTAAGAAAACACGGAGAACAACTTGTGTTCAACAATGGCAAAATGGTAAATAAGGTATTCCCATTATTTCTTAAAAACCCATCACGTAGCATAGTGCCGTCATCTTCCATTTTTGCACATAAATCTCCACTCCATTTCTTTTGCCTACTACCTTTGTTCAGAATTCAAAGCCTAGATTCTTCAAGAATTCGTTTTAGGTCCTTTTAAGGTAAGTTATCATATTTTATTTACTTTATATTTATTTATCCCGAATTGTATAATTTCATTATACATTGTTTTCTTCTGTATATGAATTTGTTTATCATGGAATTAAATTTGAGATATATATATATATATATATACATAAATATTTTTTTAATTCTCTAATGTTGATTTCTCTTGATTTTGGTTTTAGTTTTCAAGACCCCTGCATTTTCTTGATTATCATGGTGATTTTGTGTTAATAAAAGATGTTCATGTCATAACTAGTCTGCACTTTGAAGTCTTTTGTAAGAAGTTAATAACTGGAGGGGGAAAAAAAAGAAGGAAAGAGAATGTAGAAGATGTTAACTTCCTTTTGTAATATTCATCTTTCAGATTATTTTTTTTTAAGTTGTGACAATCAGGGAACTGATTGAGATCTTTTCATATTTTTTAAGAAGGATAACAATGAATCCATTCTAAATTTTGACTTAATTCTATCTTCCTGAGCTGGTCATATGGGTTGATTGAATCGTTTCCTCCCCAGCCGACGTCTTGATTTTACTGGGTGATTATCTGCATTTTTGGATTTAAATTATTTCTATTCAAGCTTTCTGCTTTGCAAAAAAAAAAAAGTTGACCAAATTGTTGCCTCTCCATCGGATACCATTAAGCTGTTATTCTACCCATTGAACTCTTCTCCTATAACTGGAGTGATGATTCTTTATAAAAGCTGCTCGTTTTAAGACAAGCATTTTCGATTTGATTAATCATTAATCCTTTTTCTTAGACTTTTGCTGTTTTTTTTTTTCTTTTCCCTGAACCTAGTTTCTTCACCAGGCTGGGTCTTTTATAATAATAATCATAATAATTCCACCAATAAAATTATAGAGATCCAAATCTCAAAAACAAAGTTAAGATCTAACCAAGCATATAGATGTAAACGGGAATATTGGAGGAGTCATATAAAACTCCCACACTAATATGGTTCATGGCACCCAAGATTCGTCTTGCTCCAGTTATTTCCTTGACCACCAAATTTGTAGGAGTGCTTCCATTGGGTTTAGAAAAACAAAGCCACGGAGTACTTTACCATGTCCCCATTTACATCCCTTAACCATTCTTATTTTACTGGAAAGATGCATTGTGATAATCAAGACTAAACTTATATACTCAAGACGTGCCCTTTTTATTCAATAATCTCCCTCAAAAGTCAAAATCAAAATGATTGAAAATACACAAGCTAGAAATGCATCTACATGGAAGGCTTTTCTTACAAGGAAAATTAACACATATCCGAGATGAAACCAATATTTCTATTTCCACAATAAATTCAAAATAATACTAAAGACAATGAATTGGAAAATATTTGTACTTTAATTAAATTTGCTTGGAAGATAGAAATCTATCCTTTTTTTTTTGTTTCTTCTTTGCAGTAAGCTGAACTTTTAACCTTTTTCTTTTGAATAATTACTAACAAACAAACAGATTATATCCAATATATATTTCTTTTTACTGATGTGCGCCAGGTTCACGAGTCAATCACTGATGTTGATGGGATAGCTATTGAGGTGATCCAGAGAGGTACTACTAGCTTGACTCTGTCTTCAGGTAAGACATTAATTTTGAAAGATGTTAAATTTGTACTTGCATTAATTAAGAATTTAATTTTTATAAGTTTGCTATGTGATGTTGGTATGTTTGTTACCTTTGCTAGGGGTAGAGTAACTTTATCACTTAACTCTTATTATTTTGGATGTGCTTGTCCCATAGATGGCATGTATAGGTTGAGTTTAGCAATTGATTCTATTAATCAGGTTACTTCAAAGTTAATTGTTCCTAAAGTATTGCATTATAGATTGGGGCATGTTAATTATTACAAATTGAAGTCACTTGCTAAAACTCACAACTTGACTTTGGATGCATCTAAAAAGTTTGACAAGTGTGAAGTGTGTGCTCAAACTAAGATAACTAGAAAACTTTTTCGTTCGGTTTCTAGAAACACACAACTTCTTGAGTTAATACATTCTAACATTTGTGATTTTTCTAAATATGTAACATGTGGTGGTTAGAAATATTTAGTCACTTTTATAGATGATTGTTCTAGATACTCTTTTGCTTATCTGTTAAAATTTAAAGATGAGGTTTTTGACAAATTTAAGGAGTTTAAAAGTAGAGTTGAGAATCAACTGAATCTAAAGATTAAATGGCTTAGATCAAATTGAGGAGGAGAATACAGATTGGCTGAATTCAAGGAATTTTGTGCGTCACACTCAGTCTAATGGCGTAGCTAAAAGAAAGAATAGAACCTTAATTGACATGTTAAATTCTTTGCTATTGACAGTTGGGATGATTTCTTATTACTGGGGAGAAGCAGTTTTGTATTCCAATCATATTCTTAATAAAGTGCCTCACTCTAGCATCTCTACTACTCCTCGTGAAATTTGGCATAAAAGACCTTTTAATATTGAAAATATTAAGATTTGGGACTATATTACTTGTGTTAGGTTACCTGACCCTAAAAGGCCTAAGGTGGGACCTAAATCAAATATGTGTATTTATTTAGGTTGTGCAGAAGATAGTGCTACTAATAGGTTCTTGGATATGTCAACCAATGTGATAATAGAGTCTACGGATGCTATATTCTTTGAGGATAAGTTTCCTAAAGATAACTGCATTACTTTACAAAGTTCCATTGATTTGGTTGTAGATGCACAAGGTGTATCTGAACCTTTACTTACAGATCCTATGCCGATAGAAACACCTAATTTTTCTGACACTACTCCTACGGAGGCAGATGAAATAGAATCTAGAAGAGTATCTGCTAGAGAATGAGTACCCAAAAATTTTGATGAGGACTTTGTGACCTACCAATTAGAGCAAGATCTATCAAACTATGAAGAGGCGAAGAGATCTAGGGACTTGTTGCTGTGGCTTGAAGCCATTGATGATGAAATGAACTCTTTATGGCAAAATAACACCTGGAAATTAGTAAATCTACCTAAAGGGGCAAAGGTTATGGGCTGTAAATATATATTGAGGAAGAAACTTAAGCTTGATGGACCAGTAGATAAGTATAAAGCATGGTTAGTAGCTAAAGGCTACACGCAAGTTAAGGAAATAGATTATTTTGATGTCTATTCACCTATCTCTCATATTGCTACGATAAGAATTTTTCTCGCAATAGCCTCCATTGAGCACTATGTTGTGCTTCAAATGTATGTAAAGACAACTTTCTTAAATGGTGATTTAAATGAACAGATTTATATGGAATGTTATGAAAGGATTTGAAAATTTGTAAACTAATCAAATCCTTATATGGACTTAAACAAACACCTAAATTATGGCATGAAAAATTTGACAAGACTGTAAAGCGCTTGGGATTTGTTTCTTGTGATTGTGATAAGTGTCTTTACTTTCAGTATATGTCAAATAATTTCGTAATTCTTTGCTTGTATGTTGACGACATGCTAATTTTGGGAACTGATCATTCGGTTGTGAATGATATAAAAGTTACCTTGTTAAAAGAGTTTGACATGAAAGATCTCAGCATAGTCAATACTATTTTGGGTATGCGAGTGAGATTTGTTAGACAATTAATTATCCTTAGTCAATCTCATTATATTAAAAAATTAATAAATAATTGAGGATATAGTGAGTGCAAAGTAGTTGAGATCCCATTTGATTATAATAAATGCTTGAAGCCTAATAAAGGCAAAAGTGTGTGATAGTTGGAGTATTCCAAGCTAGTCAGAAGTCTCATGTATGCGATGACTTGCATCAGGCCTGACATATCCTTTGTGGTTGGCATGTTATGCCAATTCACTAGTAATCCTGGACAAGAGCATTGGGATGCCCTTGATAGGCTGATAAGATACTTAAAATGTACTCAAAATTATGCTATTTGTTATAATGGTCATCCTCGTACTTTAGAAGGATATTCTGATGCAACTTGGTGTCCACAATTGGATGATACTAGATCTATTAGTGGTTATGTGTTCATATTTGAAGATGCAGCCGTTGCTTGGAAATCCAAGAGACAGACATACATTTCTATGTCTTCTATGGAGTCGGATCTTCATGCTCTAACTTTTCCGAGTGATGAAGCAGAATGGATGAAGGATCTAGTCATGTATATTCCAATGAAGAATTTAAAAGTAAATTCTTATTAATCTTTTGTGATAATCAAGCGACATAAAGAATTGCCAATGATGCTCTTTTTAATTGTAAAAGAAGAGTGTTGAGGATAAACAAACCATATTATCATATCTTCTTGGACGGGGTATAGTTCACATTATTGATGTGAGGTCCAAGGAGAATGTGGCTGATGCTCTTACAAAAGGCCTAATAAGGGATTTGGTTCAAAAGACCTCGATACAGATGGGACTAAAACTATTTTAAAGAGTCTTGCTAGGTTTGTGCAGACCTTGTATACTTTTAAAATCCTAATCTTTTATGTTTGAGCATTGACTGATATGTTTCAATGTTAAGATTTCTTTATATCATTCCAAATCTGATAATATGTCTTTCATGATATGGTATATCATTACAAATCTGATGATACATTATATAACTCATGTTAGGTATGCAAATTGTGAAAGAAACTACAATTAAATAAGTTCTATGTGTTGGAAACTTGTTAATGATGCATACTATATTTTGATATGTGATTAAGAACTAAGTTCTTATGTGTTGAACTAGATACTTATATATTGATAATTATTGAATTCATTGGGAGACGTCTTATATGAAATTCTTGTGATATAATTGTCAATTGCAGGAAATAATGGAACAGGAGGAGATTATGATGAATTTGATATGAATGAGGATGATCTATTTGACGAGTAGAATTGTGCTAGTCTAATATAATCTCTTAGTTCTATTTATTTACTTATTTTTCCTTATTCCGATAAATACGCCTACTTGTGAAAATTACATTTTGTTGGACTTAGTTTGATTCAAAACTTTGGTATATGGTTTGTTTCAGATTTACACAAATGGATTTATCTAGATATTTTGCTAAACTATTTGTTAGTTTAGTTTGTTATGGGGTTCGTGTACCATATAATGCATACGTGGCTTGTTATATTTTATTTTTAGAACATAGGAGGAGATAGTTAATTATGTTCTAAAATAAAAGTGAATATATTAATGGATTATTGGAACCTGAAAAGTCACCTAGAAAGGTGAGTTTCCTGTTAGAAAACTGAAGAGTCACCTAAGAACTCTAAGAGCCATTTATCTTGTTATAAATAATATGTTGGGAACAACAATCAAGTATATTCCAAATTAGATGTACTGAGTGTAATGTTCCAAGCAACCCTCCATCTCCGCTAATCTCCAAATTACTAAATTATTATTCGATAATTTTTCTTTGAGATTCAACATCTTATCACAATGAGAAATTGGCAATTGCTTTAGGAGTTCTGGTAACTCCACTGGCACAAAAACAAGAGTAGCGAAAGACCTCCAAATATGTATTAACTACCAAAACTAAGAAGAAAAGCCTAAAACCTTTTAATGCCTTTCCCCATCCACAATGGTGCCCCACAAGTTGCAGCATCTATAATGAAGAAGAAGAGGATTATATGGCGGTTTGATTATTGTTGAACTACAAATGTTTAATACGACGGTTTAATATGTGAACTTCCATCCTCTTGTAGACAAATGTTTAATATATGTACTTCCATCCTCTTAATAATATACTTGCTTTCTTCTTTGTTTATCTCTTTCAAATGTTTTTAAATCTTTGGTTTCATTATTGTTGAGCTCTTTGAGTATTGATTCCCCATAATCTTTATTTGATTTATGGCGATTTACGACACCTACAATATATTGACAAAATAGCAGCAATATGATTATAATTAGCAGAGGTTTCCAAACCCTTGCTTTAAAGCCATCACAATATAACCCCCGCCATATGATCTTATTTTTTTTGTAATGTCTTCATGATAATTTCTTAGAGAAATTACGTTTATTTGGAGAAACCAACTGGTTTTCTACTTGAATCGTCGTGTCACAATATTTACAAATTAACTCTATCCTTCTTAGGCTTATAAAAGCTTGAAATTCTTCGTAGGCACAAAGTACTTGATCCTTTAATTATAGAACATAAAACTACGACTTTTCAAAAAAAACATCATGAATGTATATATAAAGTAAAGAGCACCACCTTTAGTTCTCATTTTTAATGGGCTACAAACATCCCAATGTACCAACTCATGTAGCTATGACTTCTTATGAGATGAATGACCATTGAATGAAACTTTTCTTTGTCTACATGGCAATGGTGTGCATTTCTCCAATTTCATGTTAGGCAATACGTCTCTCTTAACCAGTCAGTTTAACCCCTTTTCACTTATATGACGAAGTCTCTTGGGTCATGACTTTGATTAATTCTTAGTCTCCACTGTATTAGTAGAATCCACAAAGCTGGAGATTAGTTTAGCAAAGTAAACATATTTACATCCTTTCCACAACCAAAGATTTACATTCATATCAACACATTTTTACATTCTTTCCACGAGTCGCAACCAAAGAACCTCTACTAAGTTTTCACAAGATATCATAGAACAGTTATAACTCTTATCATTAATATTCAAATAAATATTGGGAGCATAATTGGCATCTTTGAGAGTGGTGAAGTGTAATTTGCAGTTTTCAAGTTAACAATTCCAATTCCTTCTACTTTTGACAAACCACTATTACCTATCTTGAAAACTTTTGACCATCACAGTGAGAATCACACCTTTCAAATTGAAGCCCAAGATATATTCTAGGTATTGTCAAAGTTTGAGGTCGATCAAGGTTCCTCTTGCCACCCGATTGCAAGTCTGATCGTAGCTCCCAAGAGAGGTGTGAATTTTACTCTTTGTTCTTATTTTTTGTATTTTCTCCCGTGTTTCTTTCATTTTATTTTTTAAAAAATAAGGAAGAAAGGATGGATCAAACCTAATGGGCTGGACTTTAAAAAATACGGTCAAATACTGCTCTTGACATAACAAGTTAATCTCTAACTTTTACTATCAACTGAGTTAGAACCAAACTGGCCTTAGGACTACTTCTTACAATCTAATCCAAACAATTATAGGTACGAACTTTCTTTCCCGTCATTTGTAGCAACACTATTTTAAAATATGGCATTAATATCATCTTGTCTTTCTTTTACCTTTTCATTTTTTTTACATTTAAAAATAAGAGTTGAACCTTCATATATCTGTCATAAACTATTTAAAAAAAAAAAAGATTTTTTTGATACCTACATAAAAATAATGGGCAATTCATAAACGTGTTAGAGCCTGTTTGGTTCTGTTTTTATTTATTTATTTATTTTCTTAAAAATTGTTCTCTAAAACTACTTTATAGAACTGTTCTACAAAACAAAACAACAAAAAAAGTCATTTCATAATACTATTTTAAAATGTTGTTTTAGAAATAAAGAATAGAAAAACTAGTTTGATAGATATGTTTTCAAAGAAAAAAGTTCTTAGAACAAAAAACAAGAAAATTCATTTGATGCATTGCCTTTTTTTTTTTCCCCGAAAAAAAAGAAGACATAAGATTATTAATTTAGCATATAATTATGTAAGTAAATCAATAAAAGAGAATAGATAGATAATAACAAAAAGGGTGGAAATTTAATGAAACATTTTTTAAAAAAATCAGAAGCGTAATAAATGTTTTCAGATGGAATTGAAAAGTAAAGTCACATAATTTGTAAAGACTTCTAATACATAGACAGATACATCATATCCTAAAAATTACTAAATAGAATTTGTATTTTGTAGATACATCCAAACTACAATAGAATCTCGATATGCTGCCATTTCAGCTGCACCTTGATCAAATAACATTGAAAAATTTTCTTCATCAAATTCTGTCACATTGCCAATGTAGGAATTAGTTCCCTCTGTATTATCCTTTTCATTTATATATTCTACCTTTTCATCATCAAAATCATCCCATGTTGCGAACAACTTATCAGTTATATTCCACTTACGAATGTAGTTATGAACTGCACAAAATGCTATAACCATGAGTCATTGCCGAGAAGGTTTGTATGGTGGCATCAGCTTCAAGATTGGAAATCTATTCTTCAAAACCCCAAAGTAATGTTCAATTGTCATTCTTAAAGACGAGTGTCCATAATTAAAAAGCTCTTTCCGATTTCTTGGTTGTCTTCCTCGACCTCTCTATTGTTCTGCATGATATCGCTCACCTCTATAAAGAGGTAAAAAACATTTGGTACAAGGAGAGCCAACATCCACAAGATAATATGATCCTATACAATATAAATTTAATTAGATTACCATGAAAAAAAAACCAAATACAAATATATATACAATATATGTTTACCTCTTGATGGCCATGGAAAATTTGAATTCGAGTTAGTAAGAGCATCCAAAAAAATCGTAGCATTGTGTGCACTGCCTTCCCATCTGGCATACACATAGGTAAACATCATGTTAAAGTCACATATACAAATGACATTTTGAGAACTGTAGTCTTTCTTCCTCTATATGCTGTTTGTATTTTAGTATTTACCCATGCACTGATATGTGTTCCGTCAATTGCACCTAAACAATTCTTCAAAGAATAAATCAATCATTAGAAATTAACAAGGAAACAAAGTAAAAACAAAATATAGAGAAATGTTATATGAATATGCTAAGTCGTTTTACTTACCTTAAACCATGGATAATAGATTGGATTATTTTTAATATGTTCAAGTAATTATGTAGACTCTTGTCTTATAAGGCTCTTCCTAATTGACAAACTCCCCGTAGCACTTATTTAAAATAACGAGAAACAATTTTTGTGGAATGCTGAAATCAATTAGCCTGAACTCGATGTCAAGTATTATGTCTAGTGATGAATAAACCTTTTCTTGTCACAAGACATCATGGGAGTCATTCAAGTTACCATTTCTTTTCAATTCATCACAGGAGTTAACAAAGCAATCTTTTTCTATATGCAACAGTTCAAAACATGGAGTTCCTAACCCATTTAGTAACTCAGTAATGAATTCACAACCATTTAAAGCAGATATTCTTACTTTATTTTTTTTTGTAGAAATTGTTCTTCATATTCATCAAGCATCTCAACAAGAAATAACTTAGCTATGTAATCATCATCATCATTGCTCGAGTCTTCAGAAGAATCATCTCTATGTTGTATCTCATTATTTGAATTCATTATTCTATCCTTTTAAACATGAGAACAATAACAAAGTTTAAAATATAGAGATCTCATTATTCAATTTTGCATAAAAAATTTAATTCAAACATAAATAAAAACAAAAGGTAGTTCAATACAAATTCAAAGATAAAAACACCACATTTAGTTCAACATTTAAAATAAAGTTTAGAATAAAAAACGTAGAAAATAATGATATGACTAAAGCCTTTTTAACCATGCTTTCTTCCTCTCAATAGTCATAGTAATAAATATCTCTCTCCAATCAGGATCCTTAAATTTATCTATAGCTTTTATGTAAGCATCATCATCGACTCCATCTAATCCTTGAAGTGCTTCAACACACCTAGCAATAGACTAGGAATCTGATGTCACAGGGGAACTATAATCTGATGTCACAGAGGAACTATTTGTCTCTGCACTTTATGCCCTATACCTCTCAACCTTAGCAATTTTAGCTTCAGCTCATCTTTTAGATGCCCCGGCACATGTTTGAAGTGCATCTCTCATTTCCTTACTCCGAGATCCCTTTTTCAATTTACGCTCTTTACCTACAATTGTGGGCTTTCCACATGTAGTACGCTCATATGTTTGTGCTAGATTATCATCAGAACTATCCTATTCGACATCTACATGAACATCAATATTAAGGTATTAATTTTCAATCTCATTTTCTTCACCTATATTTGGTGGGTCTTATGTAGAAGAATGATGAAGAACAACAGTTACCGTACACCTATTGAATATTATTCTCATCGACTTTAATGTTCACAGCCTTTCTTTTGAAATTGTGCAGCATCAAGATGTGCCTAAATTCATTACAAGAAAAAGTGAATTAAACATTGCAAAAGTGATATCTTCTTAATACAACAATTTTTTAGCACTATATTATACTAGAATATAATTCTGTCAAACTTCCTTGTTAGCAGTAATCGTATTTGTCTTTGCATCCCAACCAAATCTCGTGTGTTGTAATAGTAAAGAGAATTCAAGATGCTTGACTCTCAACCTATTGAACTTTTGCTTTATTTGTTTTACATTAAGAGATCAACTTGTCTCACTTTTAAGTGTGTCTCTAATATAATTCCATATTTTAAAATGAAAGACACCATTATGCATATTTCCTTTTGTAACTTCATTGACCAGGACATCTATATAAGCTTTAACAATATGACCAGGTCAAATCTTTAATTCACATTTGGAACTATTGGTTTCCATCTATAAACAAATAAAAACAATTAACAAAATTAAAAACAATTTTTTACCCAAGCATTTTTCTTAATCTACTCTTAGAAAAATTCAAGGTTTTAGAAAGTTGATTAACTAGTAATGTACTTGGTCAATTTAAATTTGTATCAAATAGAAATACTATACAGGATTGAATCTCAAAACACTGGGTTCCCTAACATTGGTTTTTATTTTTTCCCGAACTTATGAACATCTTTAATATAGTAATTAGATATTTTTATTATATTTATGTGATAATCTATAATATATAAAAGTAAGGCAGCTATCTTACAAGTGGTGATTGGTTAAAAGTTTAAAAGAATATTTATTAATTAATTTTAAAATTTATAAAAATTTAGAATAAACCAAAATAATATAAGATAATAAATTTAAAATATTTTACGGAAAAAATCTTTGCATTACACGGGTAATAAACCAAGAATATAATCTTTCATATTATGAACTCAATCTTTCATATAGCTTCACACACATACATACACACACACACACACACACACACATATATATATATATATATATATATATATATATATATA
>JAOXNR010040806.1:0-20021 GCA_028571225.1 Parsonsia alboflavescens | reverse complement strand
TTCAGATTATGAGTGACCTTGGGTTTGGATAGATGGATGTTGAAATTCCAGCCATAATTCAAGTGAATCACATCATTTCACGACACAACAAACAATTTCGAGACTCAAAGAAACATTTCGAGACAAATTAAACCCTTCCGAGACACAAAATAGACATTTTGAGACACAATCAACCCCTTTCGAGACATAGAATCAAACAATTTACAGAAAGAACAGACAATTTCGAGACACAACAAACAATTCGATACAGAATTAAACAATTTCAAGACGCAACATATAATTCATGAAATAACAAACAATTCGGGACAGAATCAATTGAGACACAACAAACAATTTTGACATAGTTTCAAACAATTTCGAGACAGTTTCAAAATATTTCGTGACACAACTAAAAAATTTTGAGATAGATTCAAATAGTTTCGAGACACAACAAACAATTTCGAGACAAAACCAAACAATTTCGAGATACAAATTCAAATTCATGCACGATCGTCCAAGACAGTTTCAATAAAATACAATATCGAAGTAAACAACATTTAGATTATTCGACACCAAATCAATGTTTTAGTTCGAAGAAAACCTATTGGTAATGGCAGCGGTGACAACGACGTGATCTACCGGCGAATGGCACCATCACGGGACTGTGCATTCTACCAAAGTGTTTCGTGAAAATGGAATGAGGGGCAGCTTCGGTTGGGAGTGAAGAAAATGAGAGTGGAAGAAGGGAAGAAGGGAAAGAAAGGATAGAAAATGGGTGAGAGTAGAAGAAATATGAAGAGTGGAGAAGGTGAAGAGTTTCGGTTGTTTGGCGGTGAAGAAGGTGGAAGTCGATCTCGAAATGGGAAGAAAAGGAACCGTTGGTGCCCTTGTCTCGATTTGTGTATAATTGTAAGGAAGTAATTCTCCATTTCTATTACAATTTTTATTGCCCAAAAATGTTAAAATTGACTTTAGGGTATAGGTTGAAATTGGGGCAACCCAATTGGATAGAATTGAAATGTTTTCGGAAATTGGGTAAAATCGAAATTACGTCAACCCATTTGCGTAATATTTGGGAATTTCCACAATAGAAAAGGAGCAAGACCTCTAATCATCTACTTACATATTTCAATATCGATATTGATGGGTGAAACGAGTAGGACTCGGAGTAGTCAACTAAAACGGGTAGGACCCTGATTAGTCAACTCAAATGGGCCAGAAGGCCCCATGCCTTCAATACCTAAAAGTCAAATTCACAGAATTAACGAGGACAAGTGGGGAAGTGGCTAGCTACCACCGACCTCCTAGGTCATCGACCTTCCAAATGAGCTCGAGCTGAGGTATTGCCAAGGGTCGACTTCCACCTAGCAAGCTTCGATCCGAATCATAAATCTTCCATGCCACGACCTCTGGTGCATGACTTTTCGCCACTCTAAGGAGTCAAGGATCACTCCACGCGATCTCACCGAAAGAGATGTTCAAGATCTTCAACATCCACGGGTTGGTCACAAAGTTGGTTTGAAGGTCTATTGGTGAGCTCTCAGCTGTCACAAAGATGTGAATGGCAAGATCTCTCTTTCTAGGGAAACTCCATGATCTTGGGAGCAGTTGAATCCCTCAATTAACCTAACTGCCTACTGTTACGTAATATGGAGCCTAATTCCAGGAAGTAATAGACTTTTTCTCTACTTAAACAAAAACACAGAATCAATCTACGGACAAGTAGGCAAGACAACAGAGAACTGACTCTTCCTGCTTTCTACCTCTACCGGAAAGCTCTCCCAGAATACTGACTTAGGCATTGGAGCTCTTTCCTGGGTGACAACCCACTCTAGTGACCTCTTTTTCTCATCTTCTCAGGCTGCCGATCGTGGAGCTCCATCAAGATCTATGGGTAACCTAGTCCAAAATCTTTTGGATCCCATCAGATATAATATTTAGTTTACTACGTTAACACATTATTTTCATGAATTAAAAATTGAAAAACTAATATTCAATTCCTATAGAAAATAAATATATATATTTATATAATTCATACTCGATTTGCTTCAAAAGGATGGTCTATTTGTCAAGTGTTGCTAGCTTAGTGGTAAGCGACAACATCTATGATTAGGAGGTCTCGAGTTAGAGACACGACAAAGGTAGGCGGGGTGCCACTGTTGATCCTTGAGGGAAATGATATAAGGAGGATTAAGGGAGAGGTGAATAATAATTAAAAGAAAAAAAACAGGGGTCCATTTTCATTTTTTCTTTACCCAAAATTGTAAACATGTAACTTCTTTATTTTTAAGGAATAAAATACATTAATTAATTTTCGGCACTCATTAAACAAACAAACATTTTTTCCTCCCTTCACCCTTGATTTTGCATTCCATTTTTTTCCCCTTTTTCTAGAAAAGGAAAAAGTCATTAAACTAGCAATTAATCAAATTTAAATTTCTATCAGAGCAAGACTTTGTATAGAAGAATAAAAAAATTAACTAAGTTTTCTTAACCTTAATGTAGCTAATGGATATTGGAAGAAGCCACCGAGATAACCTCGAACAGCAATGACGTTTGTGATCACACCTGAGAAGAAAAGGAATAGAGCTTCGATGCCTAAGTCAATATTCAGAGAGAGTAATCTTGTGTAATTAACTCCAAAAACACTGTCCTTTCGGTAGACTGTTTGTAATTCGATGGCGCTTTGATCAGGGCTCTTCTATTACGTGACTTTAGGCCATTAGGATAACTATGAGATCATATCATACCCCTCCAATTGCTCCCTCCCAGTATTGTGGAGGTTTAGATATCTTACCATTCAAGTCTCTGGTCGAGAGCTACATGCTCGCTAACGGCCTTTGGACCAACTTCGCTTTCTGTCCGTAGACGTCGAAGGTCTCGACTATCTACTCAAGGAGGTGACATCAAGTGATTAAAGACTCTGGGAGGGAGTTACAAGTTGTGCATAGTTGGTAGCGATATAAAAGATTTATGAGATGGATTTTAGCTCACTAGGTCGAAGATCGTGGTCCAACGTGACCTCTCCTAAGCTCATTTTGGAGGTCGGTGGTAGGAGGTCACTGCCCACATTTCCTCTTTGATTTGTGAGTTTGAATTTTAGGTATTGAGGTTAGGGCTTTGAGGCCATTTAGGTTAACTTACTCGGGTCATGCCTGTTTCTCCCATCATTACCCCCTTTAGGCCTAGCGGGCTCAAAGGTCGTGGCACCTAAATTACCATCTTTAACTTGCTACCTATGAAGGGTCATGCCTTTTTCTCTGTAATGGCTATTTTTTGGAGAAGATGTGCCTCATCTGTTTTTGGTAGTTGCCTCGGTGCTTGGCTTACTGGATCCATTCGAAGTCTTTTGAAGATCTTAGGACTTACCTAAACTCTTTCTCTTGCTTGCGAAATCTCTACTCGTAATGCTTTCTTTCTGCAACATTCTCTACTTAATTTTTCTTTTCTTTCTCTATCAGGCAAGTGACTCAGAGCCCAGAACAACACTCTTCTTAATTCTCAAAGGAAATTTTAAACGAGTCAGTTTTCCTATCCATTTATTGCTTTTTGGAAAAACTTCATTTTTTCCTCTTTCTGAGTAAAAAATGTCTTCTGCATCCTCTGTGTCTAGCACTCCCTCTCTCTGTTTCGGAGAAGTGGAGTGTCGTTTTCCTCCTATTGACCTGGGGAATGGTTTTTTTTCTTTTTCATTTTCCCAGTTTCTGTGAGAGCTCCCCTAGTAAAAAGTAAGATTTACCAGCTTTTTGTATTGGAGGTTTTCTGCACATCTTGTTCGTTAAGACCCATTGAGATTAGTGGGGAGAGGGGACTGGAGAGAGGTGACATAGTTGCCGCTGAGGAGGTTTGGCGCCCTCGTAGTCAATGTGATGAACACATAGTCCTTCACATCTCCAACCTTAGAGGGGTTATTCTTCTGCCCCATCTACACCTCTGTTTTTGGAATTTGCCTATTTCTAGGTTTTTCCATAGCCCAATTTGTTCCAAATTCTGTATGGGCAGTGGTCACATTCATCTCGACCTGCCATCTTTACCCAATTTCGGTCTCACTAGAGCTTTTTAGGTGCTTCTTTGGGTCGGTATCTCCTTGACACCAAAGAACGCCTCTGTAGAGGTATTCAGCTCAACCCTAGGTATAAGTTGTTAGGTGCCTTCCAATCCTCTGTAGGGGATTGAAAAAATTCTTTCTTTTTTGCTTAACTTTCTAATAACTTGATCCAGTCTGAGCCCTATCTACATTGGAATATGAGTTAGTATTTTTTCAATGAGATCCCTACCCTGACATGTGAACAGAAAAGGGACATGAGCATTTTAATTGAAGTGATCCATTCTGATGTTGCCAAGGTCGGGTGTAGTTTACCGATCTGGCCTATCACCTTTCTTCGCCCTACTGGACTAGCTTTCCAACAGATCTTGACCTCCTTTTTGTCAAGAGAGTTATGGGGATTTTAGTTTTGGTAGGAAGTTTTTCTGTCTGCTTTCAATGAGTTTGTCTTAACTTGTTTGTGCACTGATACATTTTTCCTTCTCTTTTCTTTTTTGGTTTGATAGCCATGAAGACCATCTCTTGGCTTCTGAAGCCTACTCCTGCACGCACTCCTGCTGGTCGAGTTGGCAGCACCACTGGTGCCTCTTCTACTGTTGCTGCTACCATTACTGCTGCTGCTATTGCTACGCCACTCCGACCAAGATCCATATTCCCTAACCTCAGGGAAAGCATATTGTTGTGCCGATTGGACCCGAACTGCTCCAAAGAGGAGAGCTGAGGTCTCTACTCTGCGGGCCTTTGAAAGGCCTAAGAAAATTTCTATCTCTTCTTCCTTCCCTTCTGCTCAGTCCACACTGTCGGAGAGGAGGACTCCTTCAACCTCCGCCGGTAAGGGGAAAGCTCCAGTGACCTCAAGGTCAATGCTAGAGTTCAATGGGCACCCACCCTCATAATGGGACCACGTGGGGGGTCCCCGACCTCGCAATGGAGTCCTCGGACTCCCTATTTCAATGGCTACATTCCCAGTCATTATTTATGGAGTGTGTGCCCCCAGTTGACCTAGAGATATGCCTACAACTGAATGTTGATGAGTTGGACAAAGACACGGCTTCCCTCCATACTACAGTAAGTATCGTTAACTTTATTTATTTTTGTAGTTGATTCTATTTCGACTTTTCTATATTTCTGACCTCCTTTTTTCTTTATTGTAGAATCATGTATTTCTTGGCAAGCAACTAAGAAGACAGGTCGAGAGGCTTGAAAAGGATCAGGAGTTCTCTACCATGATCTCTGAGCTGTAGGATGAAAAGGCTCGCCTGGAGAAGGAGAATGCTGATCTCACAGCCTTTGCCGAAAAAGGGAATGCTTCCTATACTGGCATGTTCAATCTTGTGCCTGAATGCAAGAAGATCATTGAGGAAGCTAGAGCCCAGAACCAGACCATGTCTGTGGCTACGAGGGATGCTGACCAAAAGAATAAGCAGTTGCTCGAATTCGACAATCAGCAGAGAGGTTGGGGAACCTCCAAGGTATCTGTGACCATGATGACAAGCTTTCCTTGGGCAAGCTCGAGGGAATCCCTACCTTCCATTACTATAGAGAGTCTTTGTAATGGCCTCAGATGATGGGGTTGCATGTGGAGGTCACAGATAAGCTCTGGGAGCTCAACTCGGAGATGAAGATAGACCATGAACTTGATGATCAACTTCACCATCCAGAGTCAGTTGTACCGCTTCTATGGGATCAATAAACCCCTACCTCGCAAGAGGAGATCTCTACAGCAAAGGTCCGAGCTAAGGTTGGCTAGGCTAGTGAGGACTTTTCTGGGAAGGGAAAGAGTCAGTGGTTGAGCCCCCTGAAGTTGAGACAGTTGGGTGGGAAATTCATGACATCCCTCCTATGGCATTCGCTCGACCTAATGGCACTGCTATCTTTGGTTCTGGTGACTTGGTTACTCATTACCCCTTTCATCCCTTGCCTATTGATTTTGATGAGGTACTTAACCTTTTTCGAGCTATCCGCCTATCCTTAGGCAGACCACTATTTTTAAATGCTAACTGTTACCCTGCATGCCCCTGAAACGCCTCCGACTTAAAATTAGCTGCTTTGGATGAGGATCTAGAAGATGAAGAACCCCTCAACCACTGCCCATCGAGAAGGTAGCTTGGAGAAGGAGGCCCTACGGAAACCCGCTTGAGGTTCCCTAAAGATGATAAGGAGGAAGACTGAGCTCTTGTAATCGAATAGGATCTTCCGTAATCTTTCTTCTTCATATTTGCCATACTAAACATTCAGCTTCTATTTTTCTGCCTCACTATACTAAATATTTTATTTCCAGAGGCCTGTTTGTGGCCTCTTATATTATATCAGCTTGATTTTCCCCAAGTATCTTGTCTTTGCATTAACCCTTTGAATTTGCATAATGATCTAAACTAGCTTTGAAAATAAGGCAAATAAGATGAAATAAGTTCTCAACAAGCTCTGAAAACTGATCTTTTATTCTTACCTTGTTAAAATTAAATGAAGTAGCCTATGAGGTCACTCAGTGAGCTCTTTTCAAATAGTTTCTCGAGCTGTATAGTTAATCTGCGAGGTCTGAGATGTTCTTAGAAGCCTTAGGCATAGGATTTCTTTAGATGGTAAATATACAGTTTTAGGAATCGTCTTTCTTCGAGATTAGTAAGCTTATAGCTACCTCCTTTATGGACTTCTTGGATTATGTAAGGTGCTTCCTAGCTTTCTTGTAGCTTGGCTAGTTGTAATTATTTCCCAATATCTAACCTTTTCAGGACCATTTCTTCAACTATGAAATGCTTTTCTTTCATTTTTTTGTTGAAAAAAGTTTATGTTTTGCCTTTTGTATCTTCTATTGGCTTCCATGGCTTTGTTTCTGACTTCTTCAAGGATGTCGAGGTCTACCCTTCTCTCCCCCTCATTTAAGACTGACTGATACTCGGTCAGTCTTAAGGATTTCATTAGGACCTAGATTGGCATTATTACCTCTACACCTTTAGCATAAACTGAATGGTGTTTCTCCAATAGCTTTTCCGGGCTTGGTTTTGTATGCCCACAAGATGCGTGGAATTTCTTCTGGCCAGGATGGTTTGCAACCTTCCTTCTCGAGCAAGGTGATTCTCTTCTTGAGACCTTCCAAGATGGTTCTCTTTGTAACTTTAGCCTATTCATTAACTTGGGGATAAGCTACAGAGGTTAACCTCTGTTCAGTATTCAAGTTTTCACCAAAAGTCTTGAATGGGTCACCTATGAATTGTCGTCCATTGTCTGAAATAGTAGCTCGGGGAATCTCGAACCTGCATACAATGTTCCTCCATACGAAGGATTGGACTTTCCACGATGAAATCGTTGCCATTGGTTCAACTTCAACTCATTTGATGAAGTATTTTACAGCAACAATCAGGATTTGGACACCTCCCACTCCTTTTGGGAAGGGTCCTATTATGTTGATACCATAGATGTCAAAAGGTACCGATGCATTGATGGATTGATACCTTGTTGGAGGCATATGTGATTTGTTTCCCTGCAATTGGTAGCTCATGCATTTCTATACAATCTTCTCAATGTCTTACACCATTGAAGGCCAATAGTATCCCATCCTTAATATTTTCTTGGTGATAGTTTTTGCCCCTATGTGTTATCCAGATAGTCCACTATGCACATCTTTAATGATATACTCTTCTTCTCCCTTGCTTAGGCATTTTAGGAATGGCCATTTACATGATCTTCTGTACACCTCGTCATCCCTTATGAGGACATAGCGAGGTGCCCACTTCCGCACTTGGTGAGCATCTTTGGGATCTTGTGGGAGGTTGCCATCTTTGAGGAATTTGTAGATTGGATATCTCCGGTCTGCCTGATCCTGTATAACCAAGTTCTCTTCTTGGTTTATGCTGAGAGAGTATAATTGTTCCACTAACAATTATACTTTTGTTCTTGCTATCTCAAGGTTGACTTTAGATAATGCTTCTGCTATCTCAAGTTTCGATGCTATATCTCTTAGTCTTCTGAGATATTTTATCATGTTCTCCTCTCTAGCATCTTATTCCCCAGTGACCTAGCTGGCTATAACTTGTGAATCTGTTTTAACGTGCAATTTTTGCACTTTTAGAGCCCTTATGAGTCTTAGACCCTCTAAGAGAGCTTCATACTCGGATTCGTGATTCATAGGTTGGGAAGTGGTACTTCAGAGGGTAAGGGATTCTCAATGCTGCAAGGTTGATCAATACAATTCTCGCACCTGAATTTTCATTTTTTGTGGAGCCATCTATGTACATAGTACAGATGTAATTTTCACAAGTGCTTGTGAGCTCCAGTGGAGCTCTTGTGCATTCTTCTACAAAGTCTGAGAGAGCTTGAGCTTTGATATCCCAAGAGCTCAAGAGACCACTTCATTATCTTACCCGATAGCTCGGGCTTCTTCAAAGCTTGTTTTAGTGGTAAATTGGTTAACACTCTTATCGAGTAAGCTTCAAAGTATGGCTTAAGTTTCCTGGAGGTAATAATAATCAGATACAAATATTTTTCAAGGTCCGAATATCTAATTTCAAGACCTCTAAGCAAACGACTTTCATAATAAATGGGAAATTGTAAACTTGACCTTTCTACTGGTAGCATCAAGCTGACCGCCTTTTCTACTGGTAGCATCAAGCTGACCGCCCTTTTTATGATGTCATAATTTTTTTCTCCTTTGTCCATCTTTTTGCTAATGAAGTGCTCAAATGCTGCCATCTTTTCTGTCAGACTTTGGACCTCATTGATGTTTCTGGGGGGGTACATGTCCAATAGTGTGTTTATCTTATCTGTATTGGCATCAATGTATAGTTCTGATATCATGAAGCCTAGGAATTTAACTGCTGAGACCCCAATGGTACATTTCTCAGGGTTGAGCTTCATATGTGTAGCTTTCAATGTCTAGAATGTCTCCCTGATATCTTCAATGAACTCTTTTGAGGTCTCGGAGTTGATCACGATGTTGGCCACGTAGAACTCAATATTTCTTCGAGTTCGTTGTTGAAGACCTTCCGCATAGCCCACTGTAATTTTGTCCCTACATTCTTCAGACCGAATGGCGACTTTGTGTAGCAGTAAATGCCTACCTCTGTAATGAACGAGGTCTTTTCCATATCCTCTATTGCCGTTTGAATTTGGTAGTACCCTTTGTAGGTGTCAAGAAAGCACAGCTATTGGTAACCAGCTGTGGAATCTACCATTTGATGAATGATAGGGAGTGGGTGGGAATCCTTCTAGTAGTATTTGTTTAGTGTGGTGAAATCCACGCACATAATCCACTTCCCTTCTTTCTTTGGCTCAACCACTCTGTTAGCTAACCATTCTAGGTATACTACTTCTTATATGATTCCAGCGGCAAGAAGAGCTTGGACTTCTCGGGTGACAACCTCATTTTGCTATGGAGCAAAGGTTCCTTTCTTTTGTTTCACTAGTTTGACCATTAGTTTAAGTCCGACCTTGTGCTTTGCAATTTTCCTATCTATACCCTCAAGATCGGCAGGTTGCCGGGCAAAGACTAACGAGCTTCCCTTTAATTTTGGAAGTTTTGGAAGGCAAAAGCTCACCTATCTATATCAGTTTCTTAGGGAATTCTGGATTGAGGAAAATCTTTTCTCCTTTGCTAGTTGCTTGAATTCTGAATTCATCATTCCCCTTTGGGAGGTCGATGAAATCTTCCCGCTTGAGCTTCGTTGAGCTCTCTATGTTACCCTTAGTGAGGTAACATTCTGCAGCAAGCTACCTATCTCCTTCTAGGACAACCCAGGCTTCTCCAACCTGGATCTTCATTCAGTAGTTCAGTAGAGAAATCTTTGCTTTAAGGTTTATGACCACCCTTCTTCCCCGGATTGCGTTATAGGTTTCGGGAGCATCGACCACCAACCAATGCATGACCTCAGTGACCCTTGACCTTCCACGTAGATTGCTGTTGGAACCCATGGGATCCCTTCTACACAGGTTATGCTTCCATTATAGCTGGTGAGGGCAGTGTCTAACTTTATCAACAAGCTTCTATCTATGCCCATTTGATCAAATGCCTTTTTGTACAAGACATTCATTGCACTCCCGGTGTCAATCAATATCTTGCGTAAAAAGAAAACCCAAATCTGGAGTGACACTGTTAGGTGTTCTAAACCTTCCCCTCCCCCCCTCCACCCATGCTCTCTTTGACCGCCTTTCTAAGGCATTTATCTTGACAACCGGAGGTCACTGATTGTTTGCAGCTATTGGAGGTGGATTTGCATTACTTGCATTCCTTACTAGGAACTCCTGCTAATGGACTTCCTTTATTAACCTCTCCATCTCGCGATTGAGATCAAAGCAGTCCTCCGTGAGGTGGCCATGGTCCTTGTGATAATGGCAAAATTTGGCTGGGTCTCTCTTGGCCAGGGGAGTTTTAAGAGGTCTCAACGGTTTTAGTACATCCATGACCACCAATATTTCCGCTCATGAGGTCGTGAGGGGAATGGTCACCAAGTCTAGAATGGCCTTTCTCTTCTTATCTAAGGACCCTCCCTTCATGTGAGAGTCGTTCCTATCTTTTTTCGAGGTTTGAGGGCTTTTTGGACACCCTTTGTTATCTTTCTCAGTGGTTGAGGAGAAACCAAGAATCTTCTTATGGACTACCATTTCTTCAACCTTTATTAATTTCCCCAGGAGTGTTTGCAGCTCCTTTATTGTTTTTGCTGGCTCTTTTGCTAGTTTAAGGGCTACATACCCCCTTGCAATCCTTACTTGAAGGCAGTGATGTAGATGGCATCATTCTTCCACTCAATCTCTACTGCCTGGTCATTGAAACGACTTGACTAGCTTCTCGTGCTCTCACCAAACTTTTGTCTAATGTTGAACAGATCGTTGATGTCTTTTCACATCTCTTGATATTCTTGTAATGCTTGAAGAACAGCTCTTTTAGCATGGTCCAGCTTGAGATACTTGCTTCTAGAATACCTTTAAACCAAGATTGTACCTTCTTGGTCAGTGTGGTCCAGAAGGCTCGACATTTGACATGGGTAGGGTACTTAAACAACTCCATATAGGACACATATTTGTCTATGCATTGCAATGGTTGCCCTATGACATCATATTTCGCCTCCACTTATGGTGCTTTGAATCCTGGTGGCATTCGAGCAGTTCCGATGTTGTGGACAAATGGGAAGGGCTCCAATAGGTCCACTCGGCTCTGTATCTCTTGGTTCCCATTTCTCTCTTGATTGGTTGGGAGTGCCCCTCTCCTCTGTGGAGTAAGGGCTACCAATCGAGCATTACTGCCTATCTTTTCGATCAAGCCTCATAGAGTAGGTATCCTTTCCCCAATAGGAGTTCTCAGTGAGCTTCCTTACTCTTCAGGACCAATCTTTTTTCTCTGATCTCACGATATGGCAACTCGGTTGAGCCTGTCCCGTACATCATAACCCCTTCCGTTGCTTAGGGTTTCTTTGAGGTCAGTCATATGTGGACTCTTCCCCCCTATGACCTCTCCTATGCTTGACATGTTACCTAACCTCTTCATCAGACTAGAGGTTTTTCCTTGCTTTTGAAGGTTGGGCCTGGTCAGACCACCAGCCAGATTCTGAGGTAGCTACAACTGCCTCTGAGATGTTACAGGAGTATGTTCTGTAGACATATAATCTTGTTTGCCCAGGATTCTCTCTAGGGCAGCCAGCATGTGCTTTAAGAATTCGGCTAGAACAGACACCTGACAACTCCCTGATCTTTGTGGTTTGGGATTATTTCCATTGTCAGTCTGGTCAGGATGCCTCTATTCAGGCCTCTCTTCCTCAGGCGAAGAGTTCATCTGGGCCCTCCGGGATGGCCTAGACTATGTTGTTCTTGGCTGTTCTTGTTGATTGAAAGACCTTGGATTATTATTAGTATCCTCCATTTGGCGCGAGCCTTCTGGTACTACTTCTCCGGATTTGCCCCAGCATGGTGGCTGAATGCATGTTGGTTTTGATTAAGTTATCACGATTCTTGTTTATTTTTGTGTAATGAAGAAAAATAGGCTTTTGGGACTTGTTTCTTTCCCACAAACGGTGCTAGAAATGATGGAGCTCGGAAGTAGCCTCCAACCAACTCCAGTGACCTATTTCCTTTCTTCTCAGGTTATGATCACAAGCGTCATTGCCCTGAGGCTACTTCCAAGGGCCATCAATAATAATTATTTAACCATTTAGTTAGTGGAATTCATAATTTAGTGATTCAACTTTGTGAGTTTCTTTAATTTAGCTATTTAACTCTGTAAAAAATTTTAAAGGACTAAAGCTTAAAATGATTTGTAATTAGGGATAAAAAAGCGCGCTCAAAAGACTTATAATTAGGGCTCCATATTTTCTGCACTACCAATAATAAATATACACGTATCTTTTCATAGTTATATTTTTATGAATAAAATCCTTAAAGGATATATTAAACCCTAGAGATAATTAATCTTTGTAAGGTATGTAATAATTATATATTAGTTTATTTGATAGTGTGAAAAATCTCGAGCCTGTAATTACTCGTGGAGGGAGTATATTATTTCTTTGTATGATGCATTCGTAGATGACTTCGATCTCTCCCCACTCACCAAATATAATAAAATTTCCCTTCAGATTTTATATATAGTATTTAATTAATAAAAATATAAATAAAAAATAAATAGGCTTTTTTGCCAACTCTAGCGGAATAGACGAGGAACTTGTGAACACTAATTAATGAAAAAATATACAAATACAAATATCCTTGGTGGGGCTCAAAAGTAGCCTCTAGGTCACCCCAAAACCATGATGACAACAATGATAGCAACCTGAGTAAATAGGTCACTGGAGTGGGCTGTCACCTGGGGAAGAGCTCCAATGCCTAAGTCAGTATTCTGAGAGAGTAATCTTGTGTAATTAACTCCAATGGATTGTCCTTATCCGTCCATTGATTATCAATTTATTATATGTTAAGAAGAAGTTAGTTACCTTTTTTATTAGGGCTCTTCTATTACATGACAGTAGGTAATTAGGATAATTGTGAGATCATATCTTATCCCACCAATAGCTCGTAGAATTGTGGAGTTTCCCTCGGTTGGGATATCTTGTCATTCACGTCTCTAGTCGAGAGCTATGAGCTCACTAACTAACCTCTAGACCAACTTCGTGACCCATCTAGTGAAGTACTCTATGGCAACAATTAGGAATTGAACACCCCCCTCCTTTCGAGAAGGATCCTAGAATATCAATACCCCAAATATCAAAAGGTACTGATGCGTTAATGGATTAATACCTTGTTGGCGGCACATCAAATTTGTATCCGTGGAACTGGCAGTAGGTGCATTTCTGTATGACTGTCTAAATATCTAAAACCATTGTAGGCTAATAGTATCTTGTCCTTAGTATTTTTTTGACAACGCTTTTTGCTCCTATGTGCGTCCACATATTTTACTATGTACCTCTTCAATGGCTTACTATCCTTCTAACTTGCTTTAGCATTTGAGTAATGGCCAGGTGTACGACCTTCAGTATACCTCGTCATCTCCTATTACAACGTAACGAGGTGCCCATCTCCGCACTTGGCGAGCTTCTTTGGGGTCCTGTAGCAGGTTACCATTTTGAGGAATTTGTAGATTAGATATCTCCAATTTGCCTGGTCCATTGTAACCAAGTTGTGCTCTTGGTTGATTCTGGGAGAATGTAATTGTTCCATCCGAAGCTCTGCCTTTGTACCGACTATCTCTCGGTAGATTTTGGATAGTGCATCTGCTTTTGTATTTTGTTCTCTAGGTCTTTGCACAATGAGGAAATGATCAAGTTTAGATGTGATATCCCTTACTCTTTTGAGATATTTGATCATGTTGTCCCCTCTAGCTTTGCATTCTCTAGCATCTTGGCTGGCTACAACCTGTGAATTAGTTTTAATGTGCAATTTTTGTACTTTGAGAGCTCTTATAAGTCTTAGACCTGCTAAGAGAGCTTTGTATTTGGATTCGTCATTTAAGGTTGGGAAGTTGTACTTTACAAAGTGATTGTCACTCACTCTCTCAGGGCTGATTAGTATTATTCTCACTCTTGAATTTTCCTTTTCTGTGGAGCCATTTGTGTTCATGGTCCAGATATTATCTTCACAAGTGCTTGTGAGCTCTACTGGAGCCATTGTGTATTGTTCTACAAAGTTTGAGAGAGCCTCAGCTTTGATTGCTTCCCTTGGCTCAAATTCGATTTGATATATCATTCTACCTAATGCCTCATGTTTTGCCAGAGCATGCTTTAATGGCAGATTGGTTAATACTCTTATTGGGTAAGCTTCAAACTAAGGCTTAAGCTTCCTTGAGGTAATAATAATGAGGTACAAAAATTTTTTGAGGTCTAAGTATCTAATTTCAGGACCTCTGAGCATTTGGCTTACATAATAAATGGGGAATTGTTAACCTGACCTTTCCACCAATAGCACTGAGCTGACTGCTTTCTCTATCGTAGTAAGGTACATTAATATTTCTTCTCCTGACCTCAGAGAGACAAGTTGAGGGGGTTGTCCTAGGAAATCTTTCAATTTGACAATCTTGAATCCATTAGAAGTCCTTTGGTTTTCCTATGACATCATAGAACTTTTCTCCTTTGTTTGCCATTTTGCTAATGAAGCGCTCAAGTGCCGCCATCTTCCCTGTTGGACTTTGGATCTCTTTGATATTTCGAGGGGGTTCCATGGCTAACAGAGCTTTTATTTTGTTTAGGTTGGCTTCAATGCCTCACTTTGATATCATGAATCAAAGGAATTTACCAATTGAGACTCCAAAGGTGCATTTTTTGGGGTTGAGCTTCATGTGAGCAACTTTCAGAGTTAGGAAAGTCTCCCTGATATCTTCAATAAAATCCTCAGAGCTCTTGGACTTGATTACAATGTTATCCTTGTAGACCTCCCAAGCTGGTTTTTGAAAACCTTGTGCATAACCCGTTGGAATTCTACCCCTGCATTCTTCAGGCCAAATGGCATTTTAGTATAGCAGTATGTCCCCACCTTTGTGATGAATGAGGTCTTTTCCATGTCTTCTACTATCGTTAGGTTTTGGTGGCACCGCTTATACGCATCCAAGAAGCACAGCTACTGATATTCGATTGTCGAGTCCACCATTTGTTCAATGCTTGGGAGTGGGTAGGAGTCCTTTTGGAAATATTTGTTTAGCGTGGTAAAATCCACACACATTGTTCATGTCCTTTCTTTCTTTGGTACAACCACTGGGTTGGCCGACCATTCCGGGTATACCACCTCTTTCAGGATTCCTACGCAAAGAAGAGCTTGGATTTCCCGAGCTATGACCTTGTTTCGCTTAGGGGCAAAGGTCCGTTTCTTTTTCTTCACTGGCTTGAGTCCAACCTTGTGTTCCACAATCTTTCGATCCACCCCTTCGAGGCCCCTAGGTTTCTAGGCGAAAACTTTCAAGTATTTTTGAAGAGAGTCCAAGAGCTTCCTTATACTTTTATGGGTTTTCTTATATTTCGTCTTTAACCAAAACTCCTTGAAGACACAATTCATCGTGGATAGCCTCTACCGCTTGCTCCTTGGGATTAGACACCTCTTCTTTGGACAATGCACCTTGCACTTGAGTTGGTGAAGAAGTTTCATAGTTTGAAATCCAATTAGATTTTTCATGGGATGATTTCTTTCTCTCCAAGCTTCTTTCAAATCACTTGGAATTGTATACCATCTCTTCAAGACAAGAATATTAGTATTTTCCAATTCTTTCACCAATCTCCCAAGTCAAGCCATTGAAGAATCTAATCATTTTAGCTTTTTCACTCTCTTTTACATTGATTCTCCTCATTGCTCTTTCCAATTCCTCATGATACTCTTTTACACTCTTGGAGCCAAGAATAAGAGTTCTTAATTCTTCATCTTCGTAAAGGCAGCTTGTTGCAAATTTCTCGCTCAATCTAATTTTCAAGTCTTTCCATGTAGAAATGGCTGGCTTCCATTTATCAATGGTATCCTCTTTGTTCTCATTTGGAATTGCTTCGAGTGGGTTAAAGCATAGTCCTTAAGACTCTCAATGATCAATTTCATCTTCTATTCTTCCAAGTAGTCATGATTGTTAAGCACACATTCCACTTCCCACTCCCAAGTAAGATAAAACTCAGGATCATTCAAGCTAGAGAAAGATGGAATGCTCATACGGTAGCTCCCAAAAATTCATTTGTAGCTCAATTTTGCTCCATGCCTTCTTGACCTCTCTTCTTTGTCAAGGTAGTCTTCATTAGCACAATTCACATGTTCATATTTTCTCCTTGGTAGGCTTCGTTGAAGATTTCTCTTGAAACCTTCTCTATATGGGTCATTTTCTTCAGAAGAAGTAGGATAATTTTCACCTCCCTTTCCTCCTTGTTGCACATGGTTTCTTGGAGGTTGAGATGTGTGTTTTTCTGCCCCTCTTCAAAAGTCAGCAACTCTAGTAGTCATTCTTCTCATATTCATGATCATCTCCCCTTTTTCTTCCATAATAGTAGCCATATGAATGCCCATATCAATACCACTAACATATGATGAAGAAGATGCTCCTTTTGTCATGATGTGCCTACAAAGAAAGAAACACAAAAATAGGGGAATATGTATATCCTCACTATTCACTAGTGTGCAACACTTGGATTGGATTTTTCTCGCTCTTATGAACTCACCTCCTTACGCCTTTTGCCTCTCCAACTCTTCTTGAGGTTCTCAATCAACTTAAATTGGGCAATTGCAACTACTCCACAAAACAATGTCAAATATCCACATAATTCAATCAAGTAGTCAATTGTGAGTAACAAATCAGAACTAAAGAGTTAAGAATTTCAAAGAGTAAGGTCAATCAAGGCAACACAAATGATCAAACACTTAGAATTAAAAGAGAATAGAGACTTGACATTTTATCAAACACCTTGAGTTCAAAGAGTTGTGATCCCAAATTTCAATCAATTTAAACATAATCAAGTGTCCCAATAACAAATTTCCAATAGATAGTGATGCGGTCGAAAATGGACTTCGGGTCACCCTACAGATTCTGATGGAACTCTACGGTCAGCAACCGGAGAAAATGAGAAAATAGTTATCGGATGGGGCTGTTGAATGAGTAAAAGCTCCGATGTCTAAGTCAGTGTTCTGAGAGAGATAGTTGAAGGTAAGGACTGTTCTCTGAAAGTTGTTTAGAGCTTCTTAGTCCTTTGTCCTTAGATCGATTGTACGTGTTGATTAAGTAGTGAAAGAGAGAAAGTCTATTACCTCCTAGATTGCAGAAACATATTACGTAACTGTAGGCAATTATGGTAACTGTGAGATTTCGTTGAATCCCACCAATTGCCCCTAAAATAATAAAATTTCCCTAGGACTAGAGATCTTGCCATTCACGTCTTTGCATGAGAGCTACGAGCTCACTAACTGACCTTCAGACCAACTTCATGACCTTCCCGTGGATGTTATGTGTCTCGAACATCTCTTCTAGTGAGGTAGTGACGAGTAGTCCTTGACTTATAAGAGTGATTAGGAGTCGTGCACCTCTGGTCCTGGCATGGAAGATTTATGAGACAAGTTGGCAGTTACCAAGTCGTGAGCAAAGAGCTCTGGCTGTACCTCTTTGGGGCTCGTTCAGGAGGTCAGTAACGTCTAGGTCGATGAGCCGAGGGGTTGATGGTAGTAGGTCGCTACTCATCTTTCCTCGTCGACTCAATAAGTCTGGCATTCTGGCATTGAGGATGTGGGACCTTAGCCCATTTTGGGGTTGACTTTGTCGTATATGCCCTAAGAACATATGATGATTTTTTACTTAGTTTGGCATAACTTTGTATCATGATGCTATTTATATCATTATATAATTTACTTTCATATATACGTTTCGTTAAAGAAATTATGTAATGTCCTTAGAATAGTTTACTTCTATTCTGAAAACATCCGTAGTTAAGCGTGATTGAGATTAGGATATCAATTACACACTGAGACTAATATGTGTTGATTGATGACAGGCGTCATGGACATAAGATACCAAAACATTACATAGGTATACGTAAAGTATTGTGTACTGGATTGACCCGCCATGAAATCACTTCATGGATTGTTATATGAGTGTCATGAGTGATTTCGTTGTGATAATTATGCCTCATCTTTTGACTTGAGGTCATCAAAGATTCCTGCATGAAAGATTGCATACTTTGATATTGTCAAACATCACTCTTAACTGAGTGGACAATAAAGCCATGTATTGAGTATATCCTAATTTGTGCTGTGGAATGTTGAATGGTCAAGATACGATTTGTCCCTCTTATATAACAAGAGAGTGATGTCTAGCAGTCTTGGTTGAGTGAGATTATGAATTGCATGGCCATGCTCGAATAAGTAGATATGATATATTTATCTTTTTCAGTTTAATTCATCTACTCGGTGCTGGGAATTCAAATATTGAACTTTACGAGTATGACATGTTCCATGACTCGTGTTCAATTTTGACTTCCTGGACAACGAGATTATGACATGGTATTTTATCACGGAAGGTTTTGTGTTGTCACCGACATTCTCGTTAATAGGATTACAATAACGTGCTGCTGGACACCGCTTATTGTTCTTGATATTAAATATCATTAATGTCAAATTCCAATTTTACGAGGACCTATTGGGTCCCACAGAACGTATCGCTTAATGGGTAATATCTTGTTTGGGACCTAAACGTAAATAGCTAAAGTTGTTTAGGCTAATTCAGAAATAGGAATTAACCAGAATATAATTAAGAGTTAATTATGTGACTGAATTGTATTTTTCCATGCTTCTTGAACTTGGACAAATTTTTCTCAAACACTCCCTAATACGCCTCTCATTTTGAATTCAAATCAGAATTAAAGTAAAAAGGAGATTGATGTATCTAGATGACTTCTTATCACGAAGTTTTCTAGGGGTTTTTCAATAGATCGCCTCTCTCTCTTCTATAGAGTTCCTTTTTCTATCAGAGCATCTGCGTAGAAAAATACAAAGAGTTCAGAGAAACCAAAAATGAGAAAAACTATATTCACAATTGAACTTAGCAGTTCAATTGTTTTGATTCCCGTTCCCTTGTTCTTAAGACGTATATTGGAAGCGGACGTTTGTATGATGAAGTAAAGGCAAAGGTCGGAGATTTTTGCTGGTGACTACAAACAACAAATTCTGACTTTCATCTTCTATCTGAAAAATCGAAAAAGGTAACTTTAGTTCCCTCTCTAGACTCCTCCATAAGGAGATCTGTTTGTGGCCTTCCCTTCAGACTTTCGTCCGGGTCTTGCCCGTCTATGTTGACTTATCCGGGTTGTACCCGTTTCGCCCATCATTACCCCCATTTAGGTCCAGTGTGCTTAGAGGTCATTGGTGCCTAAATTACCATCTTCAACCTATAGCCGTTAATGGGTCCGTCGATTCCTTATAGCGACTAGTTTTGGGAGTACCTTTCCGTTCGATCTCTGGTTGACACCTAGAAGCTAGCTAATTATTTTTTAGCCTGAAGCAGAGTTACGCACACTTAGTCGTGGCATGGAAGACACATGAGCAAGGTTTGGTCTCACAAGATCATGGGTCATGGTCTAGTGATTCCTTTGTTGTGCTCATCTGGAGGTTGGTGACCTCTAGGTCCGTGACTTGGGAGGTCGGTGGTAGGAGATCACTGCACACTCGTACCTCAAGACTCGCCAATCTGACTTTCAGGTATTAAGTATTACCATCTCCAAGTCGTGAATCTTACCTTCAAGCATTAAAGACTGCCATCTTGAGGTCAAGGGCCTGACCTTCAAATATTTAGAGTTGCTGTCTCTAGGTCATGGGCCGAACTTTTAGATTTTCAAAGTTACCATCTTCCAGCCGTGGGGATCCTTCAGGTACTATGAACTGCCTTCTATAGGATGCGACCCTTGAAAAATTAAACTGTAATTGGTTTCTTCTTGCATCAAAACAGCCCCAATTCCCACCCCTGAAGTATCACACTCAATCTCAAGCACTTTGGAAAAATCGGTAAGGAAAGAATAGGTGCACTAGCAAGTTTTTTCTTAAGCATTTGAAAGGCACTCTCTTGTTCACTCTCCCATCT
>JAOXNR010040795.1:0-20025 GCA_028571225.1 Parsonsia alboflavescens | reverse complement strand
TATATATATATATATATATATATATATATATATATATATAGTAGTTAGCATAGATATATGATTACTAAATTATTCTTATATTTAATATGATTAAAGTGAAAGACATGAATTAATGGGATTTTAAATTAGGAGTTTGTAAAGTTAATTTATTACGTGTAAGATTTTGGGGGCGTGGATTTCTTATTATACATTTGTGCGATATTCTCATTTATACTAATAAATATTAATAAAAATTTTATTTGAAGTCTTTAGTTATTATCTTTTAATATATTTCAATATTAAAACCTAAAAAGATAAACTAAACTTTATGAAGCTTTTTCTTTTCGAGATACGTGATAAATTTTTACTAGTGTAACGGGCATACAATTATGTAATAGGAGATATTGAATCAAATTTTTGTTAATATTTTATTTTATACAGGAAGATCTAAAGCCCTCTATCCTTCTCATTCGTGGAACCTTTAGTTAGACAATATAAATCCGAAAATTTAAAAGGTAATTAATGAAATTTTATATTAAAATTTTATTTAATTTTAAAACTGAGACATTAATCTCGAATATATCTTTAGAAAACAAAATTAATCAAATTCGGACCGAAGACAGTAATATTCAATTATGAATATATTACAATGGAAATAAGGTCATTTCAATAACAGAGGATACAAATACTCAATTTTTTTTTTTTTTTTCCCAGCCGCCATATGCAAAGCACCATCCCATTTGAAAGTCCCTCCAATGCTCCCAATTTCCCCCAGTCAACTCCAGGCCTTTGGTTAAAAACCCCTAAAAGAGAAATGGTTAAAGCCGTTCCACATTTCTTCTATGTGTGGAAGTTCTGTCATTTACATTAGTCTTATCAAGTCATATTCTTATACTACATACAATATATAGAATAAACTAGAAATTCAAATCAACGGCCCTCAAGAATCGAAATTGTGAGCTTATTTGCCGAGCAAGGTTGGGGACTCACGGCAAGGTCATCAATATTGCTCACCGTAACATTGATGTAAAATGCCGGTTTCTTAGGCTCGGGCAAGGGAATGGACTCATTGGTAAGCATGGACACAACATCTAGCATGCCAGATCTGTCTGCTGCAATTTCTTGAACACACAATAGAGCAACCTGAACATATCGAACGACAACACTTGTTCGTGTGCAAATTGTTTCCCTTAACGTTGGATCTGCCAGTTCAGTCACCCTGTCTTCTTTCCACATATCCCATGCCTAAAATATATGGTTTCATCTGGGCAATGTTAGCTCAGGAAAGCAAAAAAAGAGTTAAGTGTTGTTGAGTAAAGTTATTATACTCACAAAAGCTAATAAGCTTAGGTGACGATCCGAGTGATTGAAGCTTGTGTTCTTCTTTCCACTAATGATTTCAAGAACCATAACACCAAAGCTGAAAACGTCAGATTTCTCCGAGAAATGTCCATTTAAGGCATATTCTGGAGACATATAGCCACTGTTTTAACATGTCAAGATCAAGAAGAATATAGTGTTAGCAAGAGGAAGCAGAAGCCAATTGGTATAACCATTTTTTTTTTCTTTTCTTTTCTTTCTTTTAAACTTACTATGTTCCCATTATTCTTTTGGTTTTTTCTCTAGAATCATCATCTTGAAAAATTCTGGCAGTTCCAAAATCAGAAATTTTTGGATTCATTTCACTGTCCAATAAGATATTGCTCGTCTTCAGATCTCTGTGAATGATTTTTAACCTGGAATACTTGTGGAGGTACAAGAGCCCCTGAGCTATGCCTTGAATAATGTTCACTCTCATTTTCCAGTCTAACAGGGCTCGTTTTGATGAATCTGTCACATAATTATAACATGGAAGAAAATTGTAAGATCAAGATTAAGACATATAATAGGATTGTGTTTTAATTATAACCACCAACCATACCAAAGAGGAAAGAGTCCAAGCTTTTATTTGGCAAGTACTCGTAAACCAATAACCTCTCTTCTCCTTGTGTGCAATAACCCAAGAGCTTCACAAGATTTCGATGCTGCAAATTTGATATCAATTTCACTTCATTCTTGAATTGCTCTAACCCATGATTGGATATCATGGAGAGTCTTTTCACTGCAATTTCTTGCCCATTGAGCAGTTTTCCCTGGACATTATATACTTAAAATTCAATGATCCTAAGCAAATTTCCAACGTACTACGTTGATTACAAGTAATACAGCAAAAAATAGTAAAGAACTATGATCAACTGGTTTTCAAGGTTTACCTTATACACTGGACCGAAACCCCCTTCACCGAGCTTCTTTGCATCAGAGAAGTGTTCCGTAGCAGTCTTGATGGTCAAGAGACTGTAACAGTTTAATTGATCGTCCTCATCAACTCTCTCCCCTACATCTTGCGTTCTTGAACCTTTACAATTTTGCCAGTGGCCACTTATAGTCGTTGGTATGTCTTTTCTTTAAATAATGATATGAAACAAGTGATAATTTACTTACCTGATCCCACTTTAGGGCATGTAATAATTCGCCTTTGTAATAGGTAAATAACGAAAACAAGTGAAAGAGCCACAAGGGGTGTGATCACCGCTATAATCACCATTTGATTCTTCTTCAATCTGCTTGAACCCTTTCTTGTAGAATTGGTGGAAGGATTACCTTCTTCGGAAACATGGTTAACAGAAGTTAGATTTAGAAACTTCAATTTGATTGAGAAGTCTAAGAAATATGAGGAAAAAAAATTGATATGAATACCTCTTTGCACGATAGGATTAGGACGAAAGTAAAATGTTTCTCCGTTAGGAGAATAAGCGAATCTTCCACTTTCAGAAAACTTGCAGCCAGTCCCATTAGAAAATGCCCAAGTATATGCAAAGCATGAACAATTTCTTCTGCATATCTCCTTGCAATCACTTTGACCAAGGCTTGAATTGAAAGACGAATTCCAATCGACAATGGTTCCACTTGTCTTATTAAATCTATCACTTACTCTGCAATTAGAAGGAATTTTGGCAACACACCCTTCAGATAAATCTTGATCTTCACAAACTGCTATTGGATCTCTTAACCTACGAGAATCCCCAGAAATTATATCAATTTGCCCAATATCACTTAATTGAATAAAGTTGTAGGGATTGGTATCATTCCAAGAAAAATAGCAATCTTTCTCATCGCAGAAATGATTAAAAGTAACACTAAAATTTCTGGAGATTCTAATGAAACTGAAATTTTCTCCATTCCATATACCACTGCGCCAATACGGGACCCCCCTTTGCATAACTAGAAGTTGTCTCGAGTTATTTGGATCAAGGCCAAAGGCAAACGTGCCCAAAGACGGTTGCCCTTGTATTATCCAAGAAGTGAGCTGCTGTTGTCGTGGTTGGTTCATCTTCAAGTTGAATAATCCTATTTTCATTCCAGGAAACCATATATTTCCAGGATAATCAAAGCTTTGCCAGAAAACTCTGTTTCCAGCTCTCAAAACCAAGTTCCCATTATCGAGCAGAGTTGCAGTGGTATTTATGATCATGGAACTCTGTTCTTGATTCACAATGTAGACATCTCCTGAAACCTGGTCATTTATCAGTAGCCGTCCGTCTGATTCCATTCTTAGAACTGGGAAGTCACTCAAAATGACACTGGGTAAAGCAACCCAAACAGGATCATTCATTTCCATGAACAGAATTCCAAGAAACCTGGTGTAAGGAGATAACCCCTGTCGTCGGAGAAAGTCCAACCTGAAAAGTCCATTGGAGGACTCCAGGGAGGCATAAATGTCCATGGTTTCATTAACTCCTAGTGAATCCTTGGCTTCAGACATCATGGGAAAGAATAAACCACATAGGATGAAGCAAGAAATTAGTACCTCAAAGCACCAGTATGAACCATTCATAATGGCCACAGAAAATATGCAGCAATGAAATCGTGAGAAGACAAATCATAAATATGTTGCAGAAGTAAACTCAAACTTATGCAATTGCTGAAGTTCATAAAGTGTATATAGCATATATACCATTGAGTCCATCAATATATATAGTTGGATAAAAGTAATGTAATAGTTACTTTAAATCTTTAAATTTGTTTCCTATTATAAGATATTTTATAAAATTTCATGAATATTTATTTTTTTAGATTCTTAAATAATTTGTCTATGTATTATTTTTTGTATCTTTAATACTAATGCAAAAACTTTTATAAGTACTCCCTCGACCCAAAATATATACTAAGTTGCTAGTCATTTTATTTATCCCTCAATGTAAGTTATTTTATAATTACCCATGCATAGTTATGATGTTTTTTCAATTCTTACCTTTTTAATTTTATATTTCATTTATTATACTCCATCGATTATCATTTTATTAAGGTAATATATATATATATATATTTGCTAAGGTGCTCTCCAACCGTTATCATAATGGAATTTTTGCTCCGCTTGGTTGGCTGCATGAGTATTGTAGCAAAAATTCTATTACGGTAACGGTTGGAGCAGGCATTAAAACACGTTCTGGAGCGCGGCTTAGCAAAACCGTATAAATATATATATATATATATATTTTTTTTTTTCTTTCTTCAAAATATTCTTATTTTTAATTCTAATTAAACTAAGAATAGAGAAATATGATTAAAAAAAATTAGTAAAATACCTAATAAATTAATAACATTGACTTATCAATATTGACTAATGAAGTAATTATTAAGAAAGAAAAGAGATTTAAACAACAATTGCGTTTAAAAGTTCATAATCTATTTTACGAATGTGAAATGACTGGTTGATAACATATAATGTCCCAGGTATTATTTACTTTTGACTAGTGCACGAGTAAATAGACAAGTCGCCGGGCTAGTTGAAAATTGTGAAATTTGGGCCATATGGGAGTAACGTGCAACGGAATTAAATACCTGTAATATTTATATGGTAACGGTTGAGAGATTTGGTTTTTTAACAACGCGTGTTCGGTGGGCTTTGAATCTTCTAATACTACACCATATTCTACAAAAAAATATTCATTTATACTTTTATAGATATAAGTTTATAAATTCTAAAGATATTTTATTTAAATCGAACAATATATATCATATTTTATTAGATAGTGTAAAAGAAGTATTAAAATATTTAAACCTTCCCGATAAGGCTCACTCAGTATCGATTATTCCTTAAACAGTTGAACCCACCCCATGATTGAAAAATTAAATAATAAGGAAATGATTGGTCGTACGGATTTTTTTGCAACTTATTAACCAGATTGTTGTACTAGACGCAATGAGAATGATATACCATTATATCAAATAACAGTCCTAAAATATTTTTTCTTCGTTAGTTCACATAATTGAAAGGAAATAAAAATTAAAATGGCCACTAAGAATTGCTATTTAAAATCTTTTGCTTTCATTGGCAATTATTTTGGTCTTTATCAACATTCAAATAGCAGTCTTTAAAAAATATATATACCAGTTTTATCAATGAACATCATATACATGTCAGTTATTATAATAAGAAGCCTATTTATATAAGATTATAAAAAAATAAATATTTTTGATAATATTTTCTCAAGGGAGATTAATTTTTAAAATTAAATTTTTTGTTTGGATGTAATAATCTATTTTTTAATAAAAAGAACTATTTGGACAAAAAATAACTTTTAAAATTTTTACAAGGATTTTTGTTTTGATATTATTTTTTTTAAAGACATTAATATTAATTGTCATTACAAAAGCTGTATTATAATTAAATAATAGCTAATATGTTTAAATCATCTATTCTAAAAAAAATGTATGACATAATGACCAAATTAATTATTTAAGTTGAATTTTTTTAAATTTGCAGATTTGATTATTTTTCCAATTTAATTTGTAATATTTATTAATTTAGCTAATAAATTTTGTGATTTTTGGCAATTTAGTCATTTATCTTTCTATGAAATTTGACAAAGTTTAATGTTATATCAGTCAAATTGTCACATTTACAAATTGACACGTTTAAAAGTTGATAGATCAAATTGAAAAAAGAAAATGAAACTTTAATAACTAAATTAATGGTATGCCAAAGAAATAAAATAAAAAAGAAAAGAAAGTAGAAGGAAAACAAAAGGGAAAAAGAATAATAAAATGTAAAAAAAAAATAAAAGAACTGAAAGGGGAAAAAAAAGAGGTTTAAGTTCACAACGTACTTGAGAATGGGCTTGTTTTTCTGAGTTAAAAAGTAAGTTAGATTTTCACATTATTTTCTTGGATTAAGGTCTTTTAAAACTTTCAACTAAACAATTTTGTTTTTCCTACTGAAGTTTTTTTTTTAATTAAATTTAAGTGTCTAGTTTTTAAAATAACCCTATCGAAATGGGTCTTAAAGGCCAAGGACGCAAGGTCACCCTTAAAGTTTGCATTATGTTTCTTTTTTTTTTTTTTAACTGAATCGTAACTTGTCAATTATAGATGAGATTGTTTACCACTTAAACAAATCTTACTTATCATTATTTTTCTTTACAAATTGGTCAAAAAGATGTCCCATTTCCATGGGAATTAACTACTCCAAACTAAAATCAACAAAAGAATAGTTCAACCTGAAAAAAGTCAATTATCTAGGTTAATAACTTCAACAAGACTTTGAGCTCAGGGGGTAATGGATGAATGATCTCTTATTAATGTTCGTGGAAAAACTTGCCACCCATGTTTAGAGGTAACATTAATTTAATTCTTTCCAATGAAATGCCTATTTAGTCTAACCGACAACTCTTTCGTAAGAAAAACAGCCGCCACAATGGGCCATATAACATGTACTTATTGATGGGAAACGGGACACGACCAGGATAAGTCAATCTAATTGGACTCAAAGCCTCGACCTCAATAACTAAAAGTTAGATTCACGAGTCAAAGAAGAAAGGTGGGCAGCGACTTCCTACTATTGACCTCCAGGTCATCGACCTCAAACATGAACTCAGGAAAGGTCTCATTGGACCACAACCTTCGATCTGGTAAGCTCCAATCCGTCTTATATATCTTTCATGCCGCAACCAACTGTGCGCAACTCTTAACACACTTCCAAAGTCTTTAATCACTCGACATGATCTCCTAAAAGAAATAGTCGAGACCTTCGACGTCCATGGGCAGGTAGAGAAGTTGGTCGAAAGATTGTTAGCGAGCTTGTAACTTTCGACCAAAGATGTGAATGACAAGATATCCAAACCTTGGGAAACTCCACGATGCTAGAAGTAATTGACTTGATATGATATGATCTCACAATTATCCTAATTGTCTACTATCACATAATAAAGAAGCCCTAATCAAAGAGGTTACTTACTTCATTTTTAATATATAATCAAATTACAAACACTCTATGGACAAGGATAGTGTTTTTGGAGTTAATCACACAAGACTACTCTTTCAAAATATTGACTTAGGCATCGAAGCTCTTCCCTAAGCGACAACCCATTTCGGTGACCTATTCTCTTTCTTCTTAGGTTGTGATCACAGGCGTCATTGTGGTTCGGGGTGACCCGGAGGTTACTTCCGAGCTCCGTCACTTATATCTTCTTCTTTTTTGTTTCAAAATATAATTTTTTAAAACTAAAAAATTATTTCAAAATATAAATGTTGATATAGATTTCAATGTGCAATGAAGGATCTGTTCAAAAAGAGGGATTTCCAAAATTTTTCGAATTGTAATAGATTAGGGCTTCGAACTATTTTTAAATACTTGAGGGCATATTATTGGTAGTCGTCATCTTTGCTACTATTATTCCGAGACATTAAATAGAATCCTTGGTGATTTTCTGTTGAGTCAGACTAAATTTATTTTTTCAGTTAGCAAGATCTGATACCGTCAAAGTAATTCTTTGTTTTTCAATTGGGTATCTAATTAACTAAAGTCTTTATTGCTTATGGTTGATGAATTGATTGCTTAGGAGGCTTGCTGATTGATTGATTGATTTATATAAATCTACCGCTATTAGGATTAGGTCTCTATTGACGGTTAATTTTAAACAAGTAGCAATATGGGAAATTAGATTAAATTAAAAAAACAGTGCTATTAGGATTTATTATTTAATGATAATCGTCTTTCCAGTTTATAATATTGTTTCTAAATTAGATTGAACGCCACTAGTCTATGAATCAATTTGGGAATGGAGGTTTTTCTAATGAGCTATCTCTCAAGAAAAACTAATTAAGGAAAGAGTAAGGAATTTTAGCCTAGTTCTAACTTTTCTTGATTACACTACAAAAAAAAAAAAAGAAAAAAAAAAAAAGGTCTATTACGACTAATTATTTGATTTGATTTTTTCTACTTACTTTTATATCGTAATAAACCCTCTCGGCACAATAGACGACTCATCCAATTATATCATTGTAGATAGTGTTGTAATAGTTATGATGATACAAAAACTTTTGAATGGAAAATGTATTTCCTTGCTTTGACTCATTTTGATATATTGTAAAAGTATGTAAATGTGATAACATGTGAATGAGTCGTAAAGTACCGTCATATTCTGACAAAATGAGTCGGAAAAGACTACAAATAGTAATAAAATAATTTTATCTTTGGCCTTATTTTAAAGTTTAATTCCAAACCATTTTAATCCACCCTCGTTATCCGTTAGTTTGAAACTTAATAATAATAAAATTAAATATTATAATTAAATATATATAAACTTGTAACTTTTCATTATAAACTTACCTACTCAATCACTCTACCAATTTACTTTTAATATAAATATTAAAATATGTTATATTTAAAATATATCTTGAACAAAGCTCAATGATATAAAAGGTTTATATAAAAATATTCATAATTTAAATACTTTAAAATAATCTAATGAATAATTACAAGTATTATAATAAAAATTAAATGCAGAATGATATCAAAATATAAACAAAAAAATGAGCTCCCAACACATAAGTGAATCGTTATACGTTATGATTTTAATGACATATTAAATTATGTTGATAAAGGTTTTTTTTTTCACAACACAACATAAGCTGCAACACTAAAAGGGTTTTTTCCCAACACATATGTATTGGCAAATTTGTAAAGTTCTCCAAACATCATTTTGCCATGTTGGAAAAACAATTCTGGTCATGACACACTTAATATATCTTGGGTATATTGTTTTTTTTTTTTAACACATAAGTAAGTTTTCATGGGTTGTGAGTTTGATGACATAATAAACTGTGTTGATAAAGACTTAATTTTCATAACATAGTAAGCTACATTAAGAAAAGTTTTATTTTTTGAACACATTGTATCGCAAAAATATAAACTTCTTACAACAATGTTTTTCTCATAAAAAAAACAATCCCTCTCCAAGATACTTAATGTGTAAGGAATTTTTTATTTTCCTACACTTGGATTGGTATATCAATAGGACTATGTCGACACATAGGTTTCGAGTCTAGAAAAGAAGTCGTACCAAGATTTATATTATGTGTATCGTCATAAATCATCCTTTTCTTGATTTGCTACTATTTGAGCTGTTTAAACACTTTCGATAAGACTTTCACTAACACATATGTATTGTGTCGCCAAGAAAAGAGTCGTAATAGACCATTTTTTGTTTTATTTTTCCTGCAGTGTAACTTATCGAATTGAATTAGATTATCTTTAGATATCAATGAAAAGTTTTGAAGATGATTCTTGTTGATTGGAAATTTTATTGATATATGTTTTCTCTCAATTTTTATTTGTGGAATTCTTTCTCATCTAATCACAAATCAATTATAATTCCTTGAACTCTACAATAATTTAGGAATATAATTTATACTTTAAAATATCTACAAATTTTAAAGGTAGTAATGTAATTATTAATTTTTATCTGAGTGTCCGACAAGCACAAGTGATAAGATTTTGAGTTAGATTACTTGTAGTGGGAAAACATAATGTGTTTAGTAGCATGTAATTGGGGAACTCATTATATTTATGTGAATCTGAATTTTTTCCTATTTTCTTACCTTTATTATTTTTATTTGTTGTTTTGATTGTCAAGTTGCTTGAAGGTTTTTGTTTGTTCATTTAACTGTTTTGACTTAATCACCTTTCTAAATGAGTTTTTGCTTTCTCAAGATGCACGTACCATAGATAGGGAAATAAGTTCCATACAAGTATTGAAAGTATTTGTTGATTCATAAAGAAAAATTATAGAATTATAATTTAGTAATTTGGAGATTATATGAAGGGTTATTGGGAACATTACACCTTGTACATCTAATTTGAAATGTACTTGACTGTTGCTCCTAATAGGTTATTTATAACCAGATAAATGGTTCTTAGACTTTCTTGGTGACTCTTCAGTTCCAACAATCCATGAAAATATAAATTAATATATTAAGTTATTATTTTATTTTAGAACATATTTAACACTCTCCTCCTATGTTCTAAAAATAAAATATAACAAGTCACACATGGATTATATGGTACACAAAACCCATAACTAACTAAACCAACAAATAGTTTAGCAAAATGTCCAGATAAATCCTTCTGCATAAGTTTGAAACAAACCATATCCAAAATACCAAAGTTTTGAATCAAACTAAGTCCAATTAAATGTAACTTTCACAAGCAAGTGAATTTATTGGAATAAGGAAAAATTGGTAAACAAATAGAACTAGGAGATTCTATTAGGCTAGCACGATTTTACTCATCAAGTAGATCATTCTCATCCATATCAAAGTCATCATAATCTCCTAATGTTCCATTACTTCCTGCAATCTACAATTATATCACAAGAATTTCATATGAAACGTTTCCCAATGAATTCAATAATTGTCAATATATAAGTGTCTAGTTCAACGCAAGAACTTAGTACTTAATCACATATCAAAATTTAATATGCATCATTAACAAGTTTCCAACACATTGAGCTTGTTCAATTGTAGTTTCTTTCACAAAGATAAGAGCCACACATGTTTCATTTTGGAATGTTACAATTTGCATACCTAACATGAGTGATATGACATATCATCATATTTGGAATGATACATCATATCATGAAAGACATATAATCAGATTTGGAATGATATAAAGAAATTGTAACATCGAAACATATCAATCAATGCTCAAACATACAAATATTAGGATTTTAAAACTATACAAGGTCTGCACAAAACCTAGCAAGACTCTTTAAAGTAGTTTTAGTCTTATCTGCATTGAGGTCTTTTGAAACAAATCTCTTGTTAGTCCTTTTGTGAGAGCATCAACCACATTCTCCTTAGACCTCACATAATTAGTGTGAACTATACCTTATCCAATGAGATATGACAATTTGGCTTGTTTTATCCTTAACACTCTTCTTTTACCATTAAAGAGAGTATCATTGACAATTCTTTGTGCAGTTTGATTATCACAAAAGATTAATAAAGAATTTACTTTTAAATTCCCCATTGGAATATCCATGAGCAGATCCTTCATCTATTCTACTTCATCACTCTTAGAAGCTAGAGCATGAAGTTTAGACTCTATAGAACACATAGAAATGTATGTTTGTCTCTTGGATTTCCAAGCAACGACTGCACCTCCAAGTGTAAACACATAACCACTGGTAGATCTAGTATCATCCATCAGAATATCCTTCTAAAGTAGGAGGATGACCACTATAACAAAGAGCATAATTTTGAATACATTTTAAGTATCTCATCAGCCTATCGAGGGTATCCTAATGCTCTTGTCCAGGATTACTAGTGAATCAGCATAACACACTTACCGCAAAGGCTATGTCAGACCTAATGCAAGTCATCGCATACATGAGACTCCCAACTAGTTTAGAATACTCCAATTGTCTCATGCTTTTACCTTTATTAGGCTTCAAGTGTTTATTAAAATCAAATGGGGTTTCAACCACTTTGCAATCGCTATATCCCCAATTATCTATTAATTTTTCAATATGATAAGATTGACTAAGGATAATTTCTTGTCCAATAAATCTCACTCATATATGCAAAATGGTATCGACTATGCCAAGATCTTTCATGTCAAACTCTTTTGACAGGGTAACTTTTAAATCATTCACAACAGAATGATTAGTTTCCAAAATCAGCATGTCATCAACATACAAGCAAATAATTACGACCTTATTTGATATATATTAAAAGTAAAGACACTTATCACAATCACTGGAAAACAAATCTCAAGTGCTTTACACTCATGTTAAATTTTTCTTGCCATAATTTACGTGCTTGTTTAAGTCTATATAAGGATTTGATTAGTTTACAAACTTTATTCTCAAATCTTTTCATAACATATCCTTTAGGTTGTTTCATATAAATCTCTTCATTTAAATCACCATTTAAGAAAGTTGTTTTTAAGTCCATTTGATGCACAACATAGTGCTCAATGGAGGTTATTGCAGGAAGAATTTTTATTGTAGCAATATGACAAACAGGTGAATAGATAACAAAATAATCTATTCCCTTAATTTGCGTGTAGCCTTTAGCTACTAATCGTGTTTTATACTTGGCTACTGATCTATCAGGATTAAGTTTCTTCCTCAATACCCATTTAAAGCCTCTAACCTTTGCCCCATTAGGTAGGTCTACTAATTTCCCGGTGTTATTCTGCAATAAAGAGTTCATTTCATCATCGGTGGCTTCAAGCCACAACAACGAGTCCCTAGATCTCATCTTCTGTTCGTAGTTTGATGGATCTTTCTCTAATTGGTAGGTCACAAAGTCTTCACAAAAAATTTTAGGTACTCATTCTTTAGTAATTACTCTTCTAGATTCTGTTTCATTTGCCTCTATAGGAGTAGTGTTAGAAAAATTAGATGTTTCTATAGGCATGAGATCTGTAAGTACAGGTTCAAACACACCTTGTGCATCTATAATTAACTCAATGGAACCTTGTAAAATAATTCCCTTATCTCTAAGAAACTTGTTCTCAAAGAATATAGCATCCCTTGACTTTATTGTTACATTGGTTGACAAATCCAAGAACCTACCAGCAACACTCTCTTCTGCACAACCTAAATGAATATACATATTTGATTTAGGTCCCACCTTAGGCCTCTTAGGGTCAGGTATCTTAACATAAGTAATACAGCTCCAAGTTTTAATATTTTCAAAATTAAGAGGTCTTTTATGCCAAATTTCATGAGAAGTAGTAGAGATGCCAGAGTGAGGTACTTTATTAAGAATATGATTGGAATACAAAACTGCCTCTCCCCCAGTAACAGGAAGGCATCCCAACAGTTAATAGTAAAGAATTTAACATTTCAGTTAAAGTTCTATTTTTTCTTTCAACTATGCCATTAGACTGAGGTGCGAAGGGAGCAGTCTTTCCAAGGATTATATCATGTGAAGCACAAAATTCCTTGAATTCAGTCAATCTGTATTCTCCTCCTCTATCTAATGTAAGCCTCTTAATCTTAGATTTAGTTGATTCTGAATTCTACATTTAAACTAGTTAAATTTGTCAAAAAGAGTATCTAGAACAATCATCTATAAAAGTGACTAAATACTTCCGACCATCACGTGTGACATATTTAGAAAAATCACAACTATCATAATATATTAACTCAAGAAGTTGTATGTTTCTAGAAACCGAATGAAAAGGTTTTCTAGTTTTCTTAGTTTGAGCACATATTTCACACTTGTCAAACTTTTTAGATGTATCCAAAGGCAAGTTGTGAGTTTTAGCAAGTGACTTCAATTTGTTATAATTAACATGTCTTAATCTATAATGCAATACTTTAGGATCAATTAACTTTTAAGTAACTTGATTAATAGAATTAGTTGCTAAACCTAACCTATACAGGCCATCTATGGGATAAGCACATCCAAAATAATAAAAGTTAATTGATAAAGTTACTTTACCACTAGCAAAGGTAACAGACATGCCAGCATCACGTAGCAAACTTTTATAGAAATTAAATTTTTAGTTAATGCAGTTATAAATTTAACATCTTTCAAAATTAGTGTCTTACCTGGAGACAGATTCAAGCTAGTAGTACCTTTCTAGATCACCTCAATAGCTTTTCCATTAGCAACAATCACTAATTCGTGAACCTGGCTCACATCAGTAGAAGATTCTTATCGGTGGCAATATGACATATCGCGCCCGAATCTAACCACCACTATGGAGTAGATTTGACTTTATCATGACCAACCATTGCAACAAAGTTGGTAGGTTTAGTCTGATTAGTAACCACATTCACTTTTTCTTTAGGTGGTCAGACTTTAGTTTCTTAGGGCGATTATATTTGGAAGCATAGTGACCCCAAATATTACTATTGTAGCATTTAACATGTTTTTTTGTTTTCTTAATTTTCTTATCGGCTTCCAATTGTTTGGGTTCACTAGTTGAGAATTTTGATTTGAACTTCTTAGACTTAGGAGTATACTTGGGATTATTAACCATGTTAGTAGCGGATTGTTGCTACGATCTCCAAATTACTCCTAACTTTGTTCTCATAAAATTCGAATGAATTGCTTCAAATCATCCATCCCCACTTGCATTTTCTTTTGATACATTTCAATTTTAAAAGACAACCATGAACTTGGTAATTTATAAATAATTGCACCAGATAAGAATTTCTCATAGATAGGAATATTTTCATTGTTAAACTTAGTAACCAAATTCTCAAAGTCAGTTTACCTACTGAAGAACAGCTCTATCATCATGGAATTTGAAGTCCATAAACTAGTCCACCAAATAAGTCTTTGACATCTCCTCCTCTTTCTTGAATTGATTGTCAAGACCATCCCAAATAGCTTTTGCAGTTCCCATCTTGCCATAAGTCTCTGCCAAATCTATCTGATAAACAATTAGTAACAAATATTTATAGAAATCTTCATCTCTGGCCCATTCGGCCTCACTCACATCCTCTTGGCAGCCTTCATAGTCTGACAAAACTGTGTAGAACACATTCAAAAATTTCATCTGAAACTAAGTTTTCTTTCCAAGCATTAAATTCGGTTCCATCAAAAGTTTTCAATTTTGTCAACTCAAAAGGAAATGGTTGAGCACTAGCACCCGCCATGAAACTTCAGATAACAAACTTTGTTGAGATGACGCAGGTGTGGAAATAGTAAAAATAGTCACCAAAGATAGAAATCGATAATGCAGAATTTTCCTTGGAATGGCTCCTTGTCCAAAACTTTGTTTTGGGCAGCGACAAAGTACTCACAGTGCTGGACAACAAAGACGGAAAAAAAACCGTCTCAAGCACTCAAACATGGTCTCCGGGAGAGATGATCAAACAGAGATGCTTAGATGGAAGTGGGAGTTGGGAGTTAACACCAGTGGGACAGCAGAGCTCGAATGACAGTCGATAGAAAAGAACTTCATCTTCTTCTTTTTGTAAATCAACTGCCTAATGTTCCAAGATTGTTGATTCACAAAGAAAAATTATAGAATAACAATTCAGTAATTTGGAGATTAGAGGAGATGAAGGGTTGTTGGGAACATTACACCAAGTACATCTAATTTGGAATGTACTTGACTGTTGCTCCCAGCAGGTTATTTATAACCAGATAAATGGCTCTTAGACTTCCTAGGTGACTCTTCAGTTTCTTAACAGGAAACTCACCTTTCTAGGTGACTCTTTCGTTCCAATAATCCATGAAAATAGAAATTAATATATTAAGTTATTATTTTATTTTAGAACATATTTAACAGTATTTACCTATTATGGAATTTGTTGGCATATCAGGGGATGAAAGATAAAAGTTGGATAGCTAGCAAAGCTAAGGAATGTACCTTCTTGAAATGTGGAATCTTGTTAACATGAAGAAGAGATGTCATATTTCTTGAAGATAAGCATGGTGGAGATGAAGAGAAAGAAAAGGAAATCAAAACTTCAATAAAATCTCCAGTAAAAATGAATTTATTCTCTATTTCTATAGTTAATGGGGATCAAAAGGAGACATACAAGTACATGAAATTGTTGCTCATGATGATCTACCTACTATTCGTGAGCTAATACTTGTTGAGTAGATTTAGAAAAATCTTCCAGAAGCACTACTAGTTGAACAAGACCCGAAAAGAAATACCAGAGACCTAGATCAAGTGCTAAAAGGGATGCATTAGAAGAGAGAGGAAATTAGAGAAAGAGTGAATTATTGGAGGTGAGTGCTTAAATGGGTACTTATTGTGCTGATTAGGAAAGACAGATTAGGAGAGAGATTTAAAGATATGGTTTGCAGACAATGAAGTAGGCTCTTGGAGAAAAACCTCTATGTGTTTGTTTTGCCTTTTCTTTTTATTTGCCCACTATTTGGGCTTGATGTATTTTACCCATCGTTTGGGTGTGGTGGTTTCCTTGTTGTCATGGGATTTTGTCCTTTAGTGAAAAGTTCTAATTATTGTGCTGATTAGGAAAGAGAGATTAGGAGAGAGATTTAAAGATATGGTTTGCAGACAATGAAGTAGGCTCTTGGAGGGAAACCTCTGTGTGTTTGTTTCTTTTTATTTGCCCACTATTCGGGCTTGATGTATTTTACCCATCGTTTGGGTGTGGTGGTTTCCTTGTTGTCATGGGATTTTGTCTCATTTGTGTAATGTTCCGTTATTTTCCTTTAGTGAAAAGTTCTAATTTGCAATAAGAAAAGAAAGAAAGAATTATAAAGCAAGACTAATAGTAAAAATTAATTCTCTCTTGCGATAAAGATGTCTTCCATCAAAGTTATTCTTGATTTGGTTTGCCGCTGAAATTTGAAAATTGAACAATTTGATGTTAAAAATACTTGAATTCATGATGACGTGGATGAAGGTCTCTGCATGGAACAATAGACATGCTTAACATTAGGACATCTCCAATGCTTGGGTGCATAATGGGATTCTCTACATGTCATATCCCTATTTTTCAATAGTTCACCCTTTTACATCAGCTAAAATTGATTCCAATCTTTCAACTCATTTATTAATTCATCTGTCAATTCATTTAATATTTGAATCTACTTTACTTCGAATACATCATGAAAAAATTAAATCTTGTATATTAATAATTTAAAACACATTTAATTATGCAAAAATAAATTATGAAATTATTAGTCATTCAACTAATTTAACTATTTCTTAAAATATATTCCCTTAAATTATATTTAATTAAAATTACAAAATCAAAATACATACCACAATTAAAAACAGGTGATCAATTGACATCAAATGGGTACATAGATATTGAAAACAAAATTCACTAATAAATGACAACAAAGAGCACACATAATAAGAAAAATTGGCCTTATATCTCTACTGTTTAGTCCGTCAAACATTGAGTTGATGAAAAAAAGATTAAAAAGCTACATATCAATTGTTCATTCACATGGGTTGTCAGCCAGGAGAGTTACTTTCACCAGTACATAAATATACACCCCGATTGTCCTCTCTCTCCTAATCAGGTTAGGATTTCACCCCATTGAGCACCCCCTTCAATGGTTCCCTACTGTCTCTTTCCGAGTTGGATTTAGTCACCTTTCTTAATATCCCCATGGGAGATGCCCTTACAGACAGAAAAATTAGTATGAAGATTGCAAATGAGACTATAAATGCTCAAATAAATAAATAAATCTACAAGTAAAATTCTATTTACTGAAATAAAATTTTTTAGTTCCAATGTATATATCACTTTCTTTTATTTAAATGAACAATATAAATATATATATTTATATATGTCATGTTATATTCTCTAATTCATAATAAATAATTATTAAAAATAAAAAATTTGATCATGGTTAATATGACCTAACCCTTACCAATCCGACAACTCTAATACTCGATAACGCATGCAAGGGCAAGGTTTCCTTGCCACGCCTGCAGCACTTGAAGGAAATTTTGAAAACTTTTCTACTCACAGTTAAGTCAAAGAGGTAATCTCTGTCGATAGATTGGAAATGAGTTAGGGGTGACATAGAGGATGATAATTTAATGGATATCCAAATCCATTTTATAATAAATGGATATGGATGACATATATAAATTAAATGGAGATAAATGGATGTCCATTTATGAACTATGAATATAAATGCATATTTGTTATATCCAATGAGTACTCATTTAGAAAGTTAACTATAAGTCTTAAAATAATTTATAATACCCACAAAAATTAGAGGATTAATTGTTATATTTGGATTTAATTTAGAACTTTGGTGATATTTTAGAAATTCTTAAGGACTAATTAATTTTTTTAAATTTTCCCTATTATATATAGGACTAAATTTTAAATATTAGGTTTATGAAAATTACTATTTCATGCTTTACAATTCTGAACCACAACCGTCTTATACAAGACGGGACTAGAGGGATATTATCAATGAATCTGGAGATCTCCCAATGATTTCTACATTCTAAAATTTATCTAATTTTTAGTCTTTTAGATCTTAGTTTAGAATAAGTTTTGATTACTATGTTATAGATCTGAGAATTTTGGGTTCATGATTTCGGATGTAAACTATTTTCATAACTCCATATTTTAATTTTTTTATTGAGAATATAATTATTGTTTAAAAAAAAAAGAAGAAAAAAAAAGGGGAATCTTCTAAATGTTTGTTTGATCTTTGATTTTGGTTTGGCATTTGACCGTAGCGGAGCCGACTGAATTGCTTTGGCAATTTAGTTTTCACCACCATCATTATTATTATTATAACTGGTGTTAGACAAGTACGATATATAGTGAATGTGTATCTAGTGTTATTTAAAATCATAAAATATAAATTTAAATCAAACAACAAATAATTAAAGAAATACAATAATAAAACAAATAAAACATTTTTTTATTAATATAATAATTTATTATTTAAGTGAAACTATGTTATTCTTGGCCGTCACTGAATGTGGTAGAAGTCTCAGAATCAAAATTGTGCAAGAAATTCGAATTAGGTGATTTCCTTAAATCAAATTTCAAAGATTCAAACATCCTACGTATAGAAGATGGGTTTGGACTTTATTATGGAACCATGAACAGTAGATGTTCCTTCACCAATGAATATCAAGACTTGGTTGACGAAGTTTTAGAAGTTTAGGGAGTAAATTTGTTATCCTGTAAACATTTTGACAAAGACATTTTTCAATACTTAAGAATTCAGACAGAGTAGGACAAAGGACAGCACCGACACCACTTATACATTGGACTTATCTCCTCTTCTTCTTCACACCATTTGTCAGGCTGAGGCAGATCTTTTCTGCATGCTGGTATCTCCATTTTCCCAACCAAAACAGCCCTTCTTCCCAACTGCTTCGCCGGGACTGCTGAAAGAGACTGCCCGCGGAAAGTTTAACTAGATAACAATGGCTGGAAAATCACCAGAAGAGTTGTTCCCAGTGAAGACTCATGGATGGGCTGCTCGTGACCCATCTGGGATTCTTTCCCCTTTCAAATTTTCCAGGGGGTATACTGTGCCTACTCTCTCTAGCAATCTTTGATCCTGTTGTTTTTAGGTTTATACTTGTTGGGGTTTCATCAAAGGGGGGAAAGATGCTACATTTCGTTATGTTTCTGTACCTGTCACGGACATGATGATAACAAGCCTATACTCTTACCTGCTTTTAGATTACTGAATTTGAGCTCTTACTTGAACCGATAATGGTTACAAATTATTTCTTCAAATTCCTTTAGACCAGATGGCTCTGATTTTGTTTGTATGAAATGTTCTTTCTGAGAAAGATTTGGATCACACGGTAATTTGCATTATTTCAGTAGAATTCTTAGCTGTAGCTGTTATAATGTTGATGATCACGTATGTAAATTACGCAAGTCCAATGCAATTTCTGAACAAAAATGTTTCAGTTCAATTTTTAGCTTGCTTGACTCTCTGTTCTACTCCATATGGACTATTGCCGGAATAATGAGTAATCCCATAACAGGGGTTCTGGCTCTCCATTGAATCCTCTAGCTGGAAATGAAAACGTTATATATAATCTTGTATAAATTCTTTCTTTTTATGAAACTAGCTTTTGGTTCAATAAATTGTCATTCACTATTTAATATCATCTATCCGGTTCCCAGTTTTCTCACACCCCTGAAAATTGAGGAGCATCTTTTATGGAATAGGCTTGTGACATTTAATGTGGCATCCATATTTGTAGGGAAACACTCGAGGACGATATCAGATTCAAGGTTCTCTATTGTGGAGTTTGTCATACAGATC